>UZAF01020538.1:0-17551 GCA_900617895.1 Haemonchus placei | reverse complement strand
GAAATATTTCTCGGAATGAACGTTGACGGCCACAATTTCCCAGATGCAAACAGCTGGAAAAGTGCAAATATTCAACCGGATTGGGGAAAGCCTTGTTAATATACGGCCTGAACCGGAAAAAATGCTTTACTTTTAGGACTAAACGAGAAAGATCTTCCATAATGCCCATTTGTTCCTCTTACTGATATTCTTAGGCCCTACACATAAGGGCGATGTACCATGGGTTCCTAAACATATGAGTGGAGGAGCTAGCTCAGGAAGATTCTTTTGTGATCCAACCGATCCTCTTCGTCAAGGAAATTCTAACCCATCTTCTGGACACGATTCAGAAGAACTTTCGGTACTGATCCCACTCACACCATCCAAGTTCTTCACTCTTCTGTAAGACTTGTGCTTAAAAAAAGATAAACGTCAGGAAAGATAAACGCCCCTGACAAGAAAGCCTGATAACCTTGAATGGTCTCGGGGAACCTTCACACTTAACTTATGTCCCTCGAGATCGAGAAGCGATGAGGAATCTGAACTGCCCGTAGGATTGGTTATCAACTGTAAGTTGATGTAGTAAACATGAAATACTTGGAATACCACTTTTGTGTGGGTAAGCGTGCAAGCAGCCCGTAAATGTCCAATCCCTAGGCTTCTCTGATTGCCAACCAGTTTTGACAAACAGGGCCCAATATGGCCCAACGGCGCTTCGAGTTTATTTATTCATTCCTAGGCAAAACGTTCTCTGCCCGCTGATTTCAGATCTGATGCCAGATTCTGGCGGTGATGGATTGCATGTGTCGGAATGTGGAACAGCCCCTGTGGATGGTCGACGCTGCACGACGTTTGACGACGTCCAAAATGGGCCACGGAACCCTTGTTGGGTGTCACTCAATGCCGACCGCTTTACATGGTCCCAAAGGGCGTAATTCATCGTCGAACTTTACCCCCCGTTAGAAGTTCTTGATTAGCTCGATCCAGCCTACGAGGAAAACTATAGGATCGCCATGTCGAGAAGAATTCGGACGAAAAAGTGTGTAGTAGAGGGTCTGGCCAGACGAACGAAAAGTAGTGGTGAACAAAAGGATCTGAAGGATACAGAAGCATGAAAAAGAAAAATAGCTGAGGTGTCACGGTTCAGCAGTTTTATTTCGGCTGGGGAGTTTTTCATTTTCCTGGGAATGAGTGCTGAATCTCCTTTAGTCTGACTTCCAGCAGACGGCTTTAGCTGCTGGTCCATCGTCTTATTTTCTATTCACTCAATACACTGGAGAGTAGAAGTAAACACTACAGTCTGGTTCTCACTGACCAAGCACTAAGGTGGCTCTACTGGTACGGAACGGGTTTTCACCATAGTTGAAGTAAACAACAGCAAAATATCTCTTTTCCGAGATATTTTAATTACCTACAACTGGGCAGCATCTGCTGCTGTTGACGTCTCACTTGGAGACAGGTTTAGTATCAGATTTAAACCTGATGGAACCGTGCTTCAAGTATTTTCAGTGGTACGGAAATGGTACAGACGATCTACTTCACGTGATGGATAGAAGCATTTTCTATGCAGCTCTTTCCGCTATGTCCTGATCGTCTCACACTTTCTCCCAGACTTATCGGATGGCTCAATCACGAAAAAGTTGAAAACGTGAAGTGGCTATCACACAATTTGGTATGAACTAGAAACCAGTTATCAAACTTTATCAAGAAATGAGAAAAATTCTGGATGTTTCTTCCACGATGACACTTTGAATTTTCGCTATGTATGCTACCTCAAACGAAAGTCGAATTACAAAGCTTCGAAAGAGGTTTGAAGCTGATTGGACGCGGTGGACATAACGTCTTTCCTCTCAATACGAAGATCTCGCTTACTCTCAACATCTTGAATACTTTCTACCGTATCCGTAGCTTATCAGCCTTCATATGTACTTATTGATATTATGAGATCAGTCCTCGGTACGTTTGATCGCTGATTCACTTACTATGTCCAAACGGATTTCTTTGGTTTTCAGTTCCTCCGAGAAACCAGTAATTCTCGCTGGTCACTCGCTTTAATTTTCCATATAAGGGCACAATATTAGATATTAATCCATATTTTCATTTTATTTAGTCGAATTTAGTTTTTGCTATGTTTTTCACCCACTCCCTTTGGTAATTGATGGCGAATCCACTTTTGCTTGATGTAGCCTTCGTACCAATTCAAATTCGAAAAGAAACCAGTTGGTTCGATTTAAATTTGAAAACTATGGAGAAAAATTCGTTATAAATGTTATTGGCCTCGATTTCAATAAAACAGATGCCAACAAGGATCACCTTCGAAAGTACAGAGTTCATTCAGGAGCCTCAATATGAGCACTCTCCCTGGGTACCATCTTCCCATCGTGATTCATGTCCCTACAATGTCCGTGATCCACAGTTCACATTCACTTCTCTTTCGAAAGTACGACTGCGTTACTCATACTATTTAAGCCCTATTAAATTGCTATTACCTTTTCATGGCAAAATCGTGGGTCAAAAACTGAACCCGATGTCACGCACATCCTAAATGGCCGATTTCAACCTTATCTTCGCCCTTAATACCGTTTAATGAATATTTTACGAGCACTTTTGTCAAAACGGCAGCCAAAAGGGTATCGATCTTGCCAACAAGAGCGGATTACACGTAGGCTTTTTAAGGTCTGAAACTGCCGAACACGAGAAGTTTCAATTGAATTGATGGAGCTGCTTAGTGTTCTCTCCCCAGTGATTCACTGAAAAGGGTAGCAGTGGTGTGAGCGATAAAGAAGGGGAAACGGGCAGCCTCGATAAATAATGGTCCCCGTGTTCAGCTTGCTAGATGCAGTTGCTGTAGGGAAAGCTAGTTCAATCCTCAATATGACCCTGGTGGATGATTTTTGTGTCAGAACAAATGTAATAGGATGTAGGTGAAATGTGGGTAGAATTACAGTTGGATTCGTTTGCTGGAAGCTTTTAATTTTGCTGTAATTCTGGTTTGGTTGGGAGTCCGGCGCATGGCGCATCCTAAAAAGTGCTCAGGCCTACGAGGGTTATTCCCTTCTTCTTTCAAAGGGCAAAATAGCTTGATAATCTGACGTTCCCCACGCAAAATAGTTTCAGACTCCTAAGCCTTTCGCCGGGTGAGTAAACATCATCATTCATCAAGTACAAATACGCACGGAAATTGAAGAGATAACAGCTGACAGATTCCTGAAAAAGGATTGGTATCTGGGGAGCCCGACATTCCGCTAGTGGATCACGGACCCAGATAGGGAAGTGCACGAACACCGGATTGAGCATCTGACAGCCCAAAATTTTCGAGGATCCAGAGTTTTACTTAGGTAACTCACTGACTAACTTTATGGGTGACCGATTTACTGAATCGGCGAATGGTAGCGAAAGCAATAGTTAGGTCGGAGTCATGGTTTCAGAGTAAAGATGGTAATCCAAAGAGCGGGAATTTTAAGGAATTTCTTGGTCTTACGGCTGTTTTCGACTACTACTGAGGAAAGCTGAGGTACCTGGGTAGAATTTGGACTAAATTGAAGTTGCCATGACAAGACCATACTCAATTACAAGTTCAACCGACCCGAACAGGTAAGAATGTGCCCACATAACCGGGTAAAGTGAGGAAGACTCGGGTATTTGGAGAAATACGGCATTATGTACCATGTCAGGGTCCCTACCTTCTGCTAGGGTAAAACCTCCTGACTTTTATTCGTAAGCGACCAGGGAGGTGAACCTTGAGATGATCGACAGCTTGTGAAAATACCTCACCCTGTTTTTTCTTTTGAAAAGAGTGCAAATCTACGATTATCCTGGGAATTCAATTTATCTAGGCACTCTCCATCGGCTTTTGATTTTTCTTTCTGCAACGTTTTTACTAACGTCGGTATTTTAACCATCAATTGCAAGAACGATGCTTGTTGGCATCCGTGATAGTCTGCGTACGATTCAAAAACCATTTCATTTCATTATTAACATCGTAAAAGCTGTTTCCAATCCGAGTTTAGCCCCTCAAAGGTCATATTTTCCATGAAAACGCTCGCAGGACATCTTTCTATAGATTCTCTCTAGAAAGAAAGAAAACAACTAAAACAATTGTGACAGATCTTCTTTTCTGGTTAAGGGAGAACATGGATTCTACCGATATAGCTCTGAAAGACAAAAATGCCTTTTTCCAGTGAACAGTAAACAAATAAGTAAATAAAACAATTAGGTGAATAAATATGATTGCTCAGTTCAGAAGGCCTGTTGGAGCAATTTAAGCGTATCAAAAGATCGTAGCCGGAGTGTGAACTCGAAATTATTATTATTTTTGCAAATAAAATCGTACAGAATTTAAGGAAATCCTTTTTCTTTAGTCACGTTATAATAACAGTTTCCAAAAAAATACATTACGATGAGGCGCAAGTGACACTCAAACTCCCGGACCAACAAAAATATGGGAGATATTGACTCTGGCAGCTCGCCAGGAATAAATGTCCAAATGGTCTGATGTTGTCAAAACTGACAATCTCAGAAGTATTCTTACATGGGGAAAGCTAGAAGGAAAAACTCGTGAGGAAAACGCTCTTGGAAGATAGTTTGCAGGCCCCAAAATCTTGAAAACTCTTTTAGGCAAACAAAAAGTGGGACAGAGGTGGATCGTGAAGCCATAATCGGGGAGAGAGGCATTAAGCAATTCCTATGTAAAAAAAAANAAAAAAAAACAGCTCATACGTGAAAAGCGATATCAGTTTTCAAAAAACTAGCATATAACCGGGATTCAGGTTTCTATGTTACCGTATTAACCTTATACAGGATATTGCCTCCCTAAAGTATTGGAAGTTTGATTGGTCCCGTAGAAGCTCGATCTCAGAAAGCATGCTGTTGTTGGTTGAAGCAATCCCGTTCATTCGCTTCATAAATTCTCTCTGACTCGTATAAACGAGTTGCCTTATATATAATCAGAACCCAGTAGGGAATCCCAGTTTGTATTTGAGTGTTACCGGTAAACAACAGTTCATTCCACCTAATTTGTAGTTGCAAAGTTGTATGTGGGTAGCATATCAAAAGCAGACACCCATGTACCGCCGGAAAGCAACACTTTGGCACAGTTGACATGCGCCTCAGCCTCCTTTTGACTCCCCCATCCCCTCCCCCACCTCTTCTGCGACACCTACTGAGCAAGGGGAAGAGGCTTCCCAAAGAGTATCTAGGCAGAATAAGGTTAAGCCTATACTACCATTGTGGAACTTTGAACTTGAATTGGTTTTCAACTTGCAATTATTCTTTTCGAGCCCTTGAGGATAGATTGGAAGGTCAGATAAGGCTTGGACTGCAAAATCAATGGACACCTCTGGGTGAACGCGATAATCGGGCTCCGGATGTGGTCCGGGAACCGATCCCAGGAACTTGGCTGTTCCGTCAAGGATATAACCCTATCCACAATTATTTGATGAAAAGGAACGGAAACACCCTAGTCTGTCAAAGCTCACCGGTTTTCAAGCCCTTCTCATGAGTTCTCATCAAGGGCATCCCTCCTCAGGATAAAAAGAATCGAATGAGAAAGCACCAGGATTAGCGTGCACTTGGGCTGCCCCATTGAGGTCGGTTCAATTTCAGCGCCCTTTTAACTGACGCCTATTCAGGATTTCTCAAATTGAGTGGCATGTGCTTGGTTAGATCCCGAATTTGCTGATTCCATCCTTTTTTACCATCTATCTTTACTGAATATAAATTAGATAAGAAATTAGAGAACAGGGTAAAGTCCAGAAATCGGAAGAGAGCCGATCAAAAATCGTCGTCTGCAGTAGTTCGGTATGCTCACCCAAGCACAGTAATCAGACAGATCTGCGGAATGTGCTCAGATGACACAAAAGGAAGGTTCAGACCAAAAAAGGAAAGAGGTCTGGGTTAAGTAAGTTGTATTAGAGGAGCTCATTCATCCCTATCGTGGTAATCCAACAGTGTCGGGGATCACATTGAAAGTTCTAGGTCGATAGGTTCGATTTTAAGTTAAACCAACAACGATGCCCCTAAAACTGCCTTTTAGTTTGAGTGCTCCTGAGAGGGTGGAAACAACGGCATGAGTATCGACCAGTACTGCAGGTAAGGAAAAAATTCAATCGAAGCTGCATTCTACACAGGGATTCATCTAGGCTGGGGTGAGTTTAGGCGGGACCAGCCCTCACGGACCGACCAGCTGGAGGGGGGTTCAACATACCTGCCTGTATTTCCGGGTGGTATTCAAAATCGTGGCCATTACAGTATGATTAAAGGCCAACAACTAGTTACAGTTGGTCCCCTCTAATCAGCTACAACAGCTCAATCCTCAAGGATCGACTAAAGAAAGATAAAGTAGAATTCATGGGAGGAATATGTGGCTCCCTGAATTAATGCCGAGTAAATCATGAAGGGGAAGGTATTAGGAATGAATTGGGCTCCGTAATTTTGAACTGACTAGAAAAATTTTTACAAGAGGGCCGAGCAAAGTGAAGAGAGCTCTAAAGAGCTCATTCCGACACCTTTCATAGATAATTTCCTTAAAAAATAAAAGGTAGCAAAGGTAAGTGTTAAGGTTCAAGATAACTGGTGATATCATTAGGTAAGATGTGATACTAACCGTTGCGAAGTGGGAGAACCCACAGAAAGGCATTCCAAGAACCATTCCATATTTGATGTTTAGAAAGGGAATAGAGCTTTCTGCATTGAGCAGTCCCTGTTGGGATGCATCAAACAACTGACAAGACGCCCAAAACTTTTCTTTTCATTGGGCAGAATTCGATCCGAAATGATACCCACATAGGCCTGTGGGTGGTAGCAGTGAGGCGATGGCCCTTACTGAATGCTGGTGAAGCTCACATACTCCATCAAACCTTAGCAGATTGTTTTTTCTCCAATATAAGCATGCTCGATGGCGTATGCATCCAATTTCTGTGGGCATACCCACCAACGCCACCTATTCAGTAATTGTCGCATTGAAATGGGAGTAATTGAGTTTCCGAAGTCTGTTGCTCACCTTTTCAAGGTCGATCTTTTTCGATGAAGCATGAGACGTGCGAATGTGAAAAACCATAACTGACTGCTCCCTGGAGACGGTTTTTCACTCAACGAACATCAAGAAACGACCAGAACGCCGAGGGCAGCGGGCAGCAGCAGCAGCGGACGTCAGCGATCAACGAGCTGCCGCTGCCGGCCGTCGAAGACAAATTCGCGAATTGCATTTGATGACCCAAGACTATTGGCCATGAGAATCAACAACACAAAGGTGGCGATGGAATTCTTGGATTTCCTCATCCACCCATAAAAAACAGAGAAATGAGACAGCGATGAAAAACCTACGATAAGAGCGAATTAAGGGTGAGACACTGGATAGGGCGAGGAAATTTGAGAGAATCACCCGTGTTTTTTCCTTTGAGGCACTTAAGCCAGAACGTCACATTCAGATAGCCGTCCGTCTGTTGGCAGACGGCCGGCTGTCCAGTTGGGAAGAGGTCGAAGCGAAAGTAGGGGTTATCAAATCTTGAAAGGAAGCCGCGTCGAGTGCCTTACGGCCACGCCCACATCCGGAAAGACTCCGAATCCCTGACGCCTACTATTCCTCATGGATGATAGACCAATCTAATACTTGGGGACTAGCTACTGACAAGTGCATCCTCACCTTTTTCAGTTGGTGGGCACGTCAGATTATATGGCAGATGGATTCTGGGAGCTGGCATGCCAGGACATACAAGACTAAGGGCACCAGTTTGGGGCATTCTCGGGTCTCAATTGATGAGGAGCTCTAATGTGAACCCGAAGTTTCTGAGTTATCCCTAGACGCTTGCAGTTCCAACCGACGAACTTGGTTTTGATGGCTGGAGGCATATTCTGCAATAACAGGGTATACGTCTATGGCATGTTCGTCAATAAAAATGAAGGTACACTTGCCCTAAAGGTGCCATCGAAAACCCGCTAAATAAGCCTTCCAATATTGCGTCAGGCTGAAGGGGTTGAGTCAGTTCATGCTTGTCTGCATCCCACTTTCCCATCGATATCACCAGAAATTCCACCTACTGCGCTACTGCTCATTCCGTGTTTTTCACTATGACCAGATACAACCTCTGTCATCTCATCAATCCCAACAGTAGGAGGCGGGACTGTCGGAAAAAGGCGTTACTGTCTAAATTTGAGCAACCGTAAGAGGTTTGTTTCTGCGCCATTTTTCCTCACGATGGCGCTCGTATCATTCCTAGCAACTGGGCATCTCCACGTAGCTCCCCCTACAAAATCCGTTACCGCAAGATAAATTTTCCAGAAATATAGCTCCCACTACAGAATCCTTTCCCGCCCAATGAATTTTCGAGAAATTTATTATTTACCTGCCGTAGCTGAAGGCTATGGCGACACCATTGTTGAGGAGTTCAAAGACAAACCTTCCCATGCCACTAACGAAGCTCTCTTTGTTGGACTACTCAGGTTTATTTAGGCTCTCTGACGTCAAGAAACCTTCCACTTCTCGATGATTCTCCACTCCGATAGTAAAACCTTCAAGAATGCATAACGAAGCCTGCCTTTGAGAGCAGACGGTAAATTTCTAAGCAGACAGCATTTCCGAAGTAAGTACTAGAAGTTCCGAACTCCTACCGTAATTCAATCGAGATCAGGATGAATGTCTTCCCCTACATAATCTATACTATTTTGATTCCATTTTCAGCACGAACAGTTTCATTTTCACTGTTAGACGGGAGAACAGGCAAAAAGTTCCTTTCCCCACGCAGAAGCTTCAGGAGTGACTTGAAAATTGGCCTACCAGGACAACACCATCAAATTTCGCGAGAACCTTGAACTAAACTTAGAAGGACAGCATTCTGGGGTTTCAGTTATATGCCTGAGATTTTTCTGCCTCCGGCAGGCTACTCGTCACCCCAGCTCCATTTTTCACCTACACCCAAATTGGCGTATGCACTTTTGAGGGGAATCTACTTAATTGGATCTCGATTAGAAAGACCAACCGAGCTCAAGCTCAGAGCTCTTATGGATAGGTGAGGTCCAAGACCTCATACTCTCCCCGTAGTGAACACCTTCTCTATAGTTGACCTCTGTTTTGAAAAGTCTCTATCGAGCCAAAAAGGTACTCAGACTATTAGCTCTCATTATAACAGGTTCCCAATTATCTATCCCTTAGGTGACTTTTCCTAAATACAGCTTCTGAACATCATCAACTTCGAATTTGCAGAGAAGGGAACGTTCAGACCAAGGGAGCAAACCAGTCACCCTTCACTTTTGATCCGCCCTTGAGAGCCACCCGAAAACGAGAATATCATATTACTCAAGGGTCATAATAAATTGAAGACCCAGCAAAATAAACATACAGCTACCGTAATCGCATGATGGATTCTTTTAAATCTCTGAATTAACCAAGTCAGTACCAGGTCAAAGACTCTGGGAGAAATATGAGAAGAAAATAAGTTTCAAGGAGGTCCATATGCAGCAAAATATTATCCAAAGGTCCAGCCTTTTTTAAAATAATTTCGTGAGGCCGGTTCACCAGCGAGCTCAGATAGAACAAGGAGTAGGCATCACAATGCACCCAGTCGATCAGCAATGTCTATTTTTGCCATGAACCAGGGAGTTACTCCATCCCTGAAAAACGACAAAACCATTCATGATTGCTAGGCGAGCCTGAGGGCTTAAGTCTATCTGAAAACCAACCTAACGTCCGTACAATTGTAGAATTTCGAGGAGAAGTCAATGGCTTGGCGCATTTTTGCAACAGTAATTGGTGTCAATAGGTTTGTTCTTCAATATTCACGACTCAGCAAACACTTTGCCGGCAGCTGCTCATCGGTTTGTTCTGCGAATTACCTGACCGAACGATGTTTAAGCTGCTCCGCATGGGTAGTCAGGCCCTTGACCATTGACGTCGGACTTTTGAATAGTTCATGGGAACAGGCACTTTGGAATATGGAAACAAGTGAATTTGAAAGAGGGCAAAATTCAAAATGGATCGGGGTTCGAGTAATCTTCTGAAATGATTTCATTCCCAGATTGTTACACCTATGGAGAGCCTCATTTTCAACAGGTCATAGTTATTTCCCCACTATCTCTTCCCTACTTAAAAAGCCCACTGGCTTTTCAAGGTGTTGAGCCAGTATGAAGTGGGCGCCTCTGGTGCACCTAATGTCCGGAGATCAAATCCTGCATCACCACCTGCCTTATCTAACCGATTTGCATTATCGGTCACAGGGGAAGCAGACTCATTCGGGAATACCTGAATACTGGTTTCTAGCCCTGGCTCCCACAATGTATTGTGTGAGCCGCGTTCAGAGACTACTAGGACTTAGAGTGGAAGCCAGATGCACGGACAATTTCCATGAGGGCTTTGGAAAGTATTAAAAACCTTCTCGTTCACCTTTTAAAGGCAACACTGATTTCGATTTCAAAACGTAACAACCCATTTACTACAGCGTTACTCCTAAGAACACGAGCACCTTCGGAACTCAGACTTTCAAATTATAATGAAAATTCCCGAAGTGACGGCATTCAGAATTTGTTGGATCTTATTTGGCATGTTATCTTGCTCCACATCTCAATGGCTGCCATTTCGTCGGAAAGGGCTGCAGCCTCTATCAGAGAATTTCCTCTTTTTAATCTTTTGGCCATGCCGAGTGGGTGGGCTGGTACTAGGAACATTTTTGCACACGCCTGGCTACTTCTTGACAACTGAACCGGGTGACGTGCTAAATTGCTCAGTGACTGAACGGCGCTTGTGCCGCACTTCGAGGGCCCCAACTTCCCAGTATCTCCCGGACTACTTTTTTGGGGTAAATGGGACCAGGTTGTCTGACTGGAGAGTAGTAGCACTGACGTGATCGTTGGATATCTTTTGCAAAGCCTTCTTTGCACTGGTAAGGCCAAATGCTCGTACCCATGCCATAATCGAAACAGGAGGTTGCTTAGGTGGGGGAGCCGAGGTGGAAGTGATCAATCATAATAAATGCTCCCATTTGGAATTATCCGCAACCCTGCCATGGTTCGAAGAAACGAACTACTACCCTTGTTTGTTTAACCTCAGTGAAGAAAACCTTCTGCAAGAGGGCAGAAATTTCCGAAAATCTTCTGCAAGAAGCCGAGGATTTTCTGAAGCCTTTTGAGGTCCCATGAGGTCCACTGAGCCCAGTAGTCCTTACAAACTCGAATCACATGTCCTGCCATCTTACCTCTTCTTGAATTCCTTCCCACTTCCAGAAGCGTTCCAGTCCCTCCACTGCTGCTGAACTAGTGATTCGCTGGACCCGGGCTAGCCGCATAGTTCTCGGGACGCCCACCCCGTTTCTAGTCGTCATTAATGGTTCAACGACATGAAGAACAACTAGTTTCGAAGCAGTTTTATCGATACTTACAAGTAGGGAAGTAGACCTAGTTTTGAGTTATGTTCTGGAAGAAAGTGGAAGTGGCTTATCATAATGGATGCTCTATTTCATTGTTTGAGGAAGTAGCTGAGATTACTGCTAAGGACGAATGATTGAGTTGTAACTTAGAACTGGAAGGGCATGCCGTCTATGGACTCTATCAACATATAAGGGACTTCTTAGGAATTTCATAAATTTTCTATGATTCCACAATAAATTACTAGTAATAGTGAAAAAGGAATAAGAAACTGTACAAGTAAATTCACATTTTGAACCCATATAAAGGTTTCAGGCTCAGAGGTAAGAGTCCAACCAGTAAGTTCGGAAAAACCGGCTACCTTCAAAAAGCCAACTTGAAAAGTCTAAAATACTAAAATCGTGGTCTATTTGATGCCATACGCTGCTCAACGTTTTGAGACACATTGTCGTAAACTTCGGTAAGTTTTTATCAGCCCTTCTCCCCCCTAGGATTTCCTCTGACCTCCACACTCAGGAACAACTTCCCGAACCTAGAACCTTACAGAAGAAAACGTTATAATTCGTTCTTTGAGCAGTCGGGTAAGAGTACAAATTAGGTTGCTACCGTATGACCACCTGGGAAAGCATTTACTCAGTAACTTTGAACGCTCGTTGGCCCCGACTTGCTCAGTGGACCGTGAGAAAGCGGAAGCGTATAAAAAAAGATTTGCTGAAATTCTGCTCCAACTACAGTACCTCTGGCACTTTTTTGGGCTAACCATTGAGGACTGTCGAACGACTAAGCGAAAATTCAAACCGAAACGAATAGATTGGGAAGCTGTTTATCTAACTTTAATAAAATCTATGGTGACCCAGATTTGCAGAAGATCTTGAGGCCAAATGTTGGGCTGTCCTCTTTCTGCTCCCAAGCAGATCAGTTTCTTTGATTCGTTCCATATTCCAGTGCAAAGGCCTGTTCTCCTTTACTCAGGCAGCACTTTTTAAATTTTTTTCCTAAAATGGCTATATCTCGTTATCATCGCTGGACTACAAGCGACGTTGCTGGGCCGTTGATCAACTCGAGACCATTTCTCCGCCACAGCTTCGTTTACATACGAATCCTTACCTTCATACCCTACTGCCTAATTCCAAATTCTTGGTATAAAAACTCTTCGGACAGAGCATCTGCTGTAGAACCATCTCCAAGCAACCATTCTCAGAATAATTTGTATTCTTCCGAGCTCCTTCTTTCTGCACGTGGCATAAAACTTTTCGAACGATGCCTATTCGGCAGATTTATTAGGCCTGAAGGGCTTATGAGTTCAAAAGTTGAAGCAAAACTTGCTTTCCACGTGTGACGGCATTGGGGACCCTTCATCTCAGGTTTAGCATTTTGCCAACTATTCGATTGGTAGGTATTTCTTTCCCTATTTCTTCTCAGATTCACACTCAAATTCTCTACCTATCTAACCAAATGGGTTTAAGCATAAAATTAAGGTAAAGTTGGGAATTTTCGCTCTCTCGCAAGGAGGATGCCTAAAATAGGAGCGGCACAGTGTTTGCAGTACAGAAATCCAGGAGGATCGGTCGTGAAATGGCAAAATTCACGTCACTTTTTCAGAACTGACTATTCTTCAGGAAAGTTGTCAGTGAGGGAAATCCGTGGAAAGTCGATTTGTCGAGTCTCAAATGGATGGAAGCTTGAGGGTGGAAAATGGATTGGTTTCTATTTCCGAACAACTCTCCTTTTGGGTTCCATGTTGAAAAAGGATGTCGCTTAAGTTCGATATTAAGCTATTTTCAGGAACAAAATAAAGTGGTAACTGGTAAAGCATGGTATCTCCTCCATCAGATGATAAGCTCGAAGAATGAATGAAGAACTGGATGTCCATCTCCCTGAGGAAAAGTCACGCCCTCACTTCAGTCAGGAGGCGCCACTGTGGATGCTACGCCAAACTAGGTCAGCTGTCGTTTCAGAATCTTGGTCATCGGTTCATAAGTGCCCTTGTCTATCATCTAGCCAAGACTGAATCCGGTCGACAGCATGCCGTCGTTCATCGTTGAACCCTGGGTTAGACATCATGACAACTGGATGCTATTTTTAGGGAGATGGCAACAAGAAAGGCTTAGGGCTCCATGTGCTACCTGCTCTTTATCAGCTGCCATTCTATTAAGAGGTCTAAAAGTGTATATTTTTCCACCCAAGGGATTATTTTTAAGTGTGAGAGGAAAGGGAAAAAAGGAATCGCTCTCCTGGGAAAATATACTGGAATATCGATTACTTGGTTATATGCAAAGTTGTGGAGGTCCATGTAATCATCACTCCTAGACGGCGATCTATTTTGAGCGCAGCGACCGCGATGGAGCCTCTTGACCCACCAAAGCCATCATATTCCAAGTTATAGTTTTTGAAACTCCTAAAAATTTGAATCTACTACCTTGGATCTGAATACGACCGCTAATTACTCCTAATTTCCTAATTGGTTTACTTTGTTGAGCCTACGGTAGCTATAGCAACTGCACTTTCTCATTGGTTCTATCGAATCTGCCTCATCAGAGAAAAAAAGGGTGAAACACATAGTGCTGACCGATTCTCCCCCAACACCACAGATATTCAAAGTTGTAGTGTCTTTCAAATTTGCAGTTGCTCTGGGTGAAGCTAATAAAGCTTGGCTTTTTCGTGGGTTCATTTTCACTTTTTTACTATTAATCTCATAGCTTTTATAGTACCGTTGAGGCGAAGGAGCAGGACGAAAGATTTGGGTTCAGGGTTAGGTCAACTCTCCAAGCACGTCGCCTGTTAAAGTGGTAACTGGAATGGGTTGTATCTGGATTATTGTTGAATGAACTGATCAAACATGGCTTTTTTCTTTTTGAATACTACTTCGCAGGAAATCCTTCAAAGTGCTGTTAAAGAAATACTCCCAGTAACGGGTGTAGGCGGTATTGTCGCAGGTGGCATACTACCACACGCTCACATGGTCCGGGTATAGAATCCCCGGTCGACACTGGTTCATCCCAACCATGCTCTCCATGTTTCTGGGGTCGGGCAAATGGTACCAGACTCGTCTCGGAGCGCAAGTCATTTTCCAGGCCACATAAGCATTCGAAACTCCACATACGATTCTGAATGGAATTCGAATGCAGGGCGCATCGCACACGGGATCGATTGACTTTCACCCTATCCATTTATTTCCACTATAGGAGAACATGGAAAAAAGGTTGCTTAGCTATCTATTCAAACATAAGGGGGTTCACTAGTATCACTAGACTTTAAAGAGCCTGCTCCTACTTACGTGGCAGACATTTGGACTTGTAATTGGAAACGTTAGTCATACAGAAGAATAAATAAGCAAATAAATAAATAAGAACAAAAAAGTATTACGGTGACAATGAGTCCCTTCGACGGCAACAGAGCGGGAGTTTCCGGTTTGTACTACGTGGTATCAAAACTACTTATGATATTATCATTCCTCAAAAGAAAGCAAAATAATCACCTTGTTTCGAGAAATTTCTGCCAGAATAGGACGGAATAGCAGCAACATTGCGAAGTGTCGTTACCGCGAATGGCTCCCCGAAAGCTCGACACACTAATTTGGATTTCACTCGAAATCCATTGAATTAACTAGTACTAGAGAGAAAAGAGGGTGGTCCAATGAACGATCTGCACCTGCGTCACATGCCATTCGATAGTCTTACCCTCGGCCTATCATCGGTCATGTCAACCCAAGGAAGGGTTTTTCATAGAAGCGGTTTAAAACACTGCCAAACATTCATGGACCATAAAACTTTTGACGGCCACTTGTTTCTAAAAGAAATTGACCAGTTGTCCGGAGGTCAGAGATGAATTACTCTCCCAGATAGCCATCACAACGAGGCTAGCGAACGACGAGCATTTTTAATCGTTATCGTCCCAGATCACCAAAACAATCGGTCTCCGTGTCAGTTTCAACGCCTGCGGGAATTCTCAACGGGATTCGTTCGCGAACGGCACTTTGAAGCCAGAAAAAGCGAGCGAAGTGAAGTTAACTCAAAGAGGTTCTGGACGGCAAGCCATCGTTAGGGCAGCCTTTCTCGTTTTCTGTTGATCGAAAAGAGGTTGTTGAAAGGCTCAGGGTTACATATTCCCCAAGATGCATCACTCCCAGATTAATAAAGGGATTGAAAATTTAACCTTTTCCCTGAAATTTACAGTCTTCCTGAGGTGATATGCGAGTGACCGTGGGCTACTTGTTAATAAGTTCAAAAGAATCACCGGGTTAGGTGGGGAGAAAGGACGGCGACGGCTAGAATCGTCATAAGTCTTAATAGTGTTGGGTTCGGTTTTGATTCAATTTGCAGGAAATTAAGTTTCTTCTGAGTCTCCTGTGCCGAGGATGGGAGCAAGATTGTGAGTAGTCCTTCTGGAATCCCCTTCCACGCTACCCAAATGAATGACTAGGCTGTGGAAAGGGCATCATTAAAGTCTCATCGGATAGCACGGAGGTAGAATTACCAGTCCCCATAGTAGGGTGAAATATTTAGATATTTGGCCAAAAAACAGATATTAGAGGGTAGCAAAATAGTCGATTGAGCTCGATAAGGGACCTGAGAGCATAATTTCATCCTTAACGACCTTTTTAGGAAATCTCATTTGAAGAGATATCTTTAGTTATAATAGCGGTTCTTTTCGAATCATGCCTGGAAATGAGGTTACTGGACGATCTGCTGTATTAGTAGCCGCCCGGCTTACAAAAACTGGTCCATTGGGGAGCCCATATGCAAGAAAGTGCCTAGCAACTTGATATCGATGAAATGTATAGGCCAGAAAGGGGGCCAACTTCAAGTGACAATTGCAGTTCTTAAAAAATTGAGTCGTCGACTACAGGGAAAAGATAATCTCACAATCTCACAGATGATTCAAAGGTACAGTTCACGACAATTTTGGGATATTTAAATTTATACGAATAAATGAAGTCATGGCCTAGAGTAATGCAAAGGTGGTGAAGGGAATGAGAAAATCGTTTATACGGTTTATGAGGCTTCAAAAAAGTAGTAAAGTTAGAGGCTGGACGTCAAAGTGACGACGAAAATTGCCCGGAAGGGGTATTTGGACGAGTTGTTCAAATGTGTGTACCATTACGTACAGCTGGCTACAGTAGGCTGCCTGCATGCAACGTGTGCGTCTCGCTGTGAATGGTGCTACCTCCAGAGCTTCTACAACGCCGTGAGAACTCGTCTGCTTTGGGTATGAAACTTGGCTAAGCCGTTTCGAAGCCTTTGTTACGTCCTATCTAGGCCGCTTTTCCCACGACCCAACACCGTCCCTTGCGCTATCATTGGGGATCACAGGTTCATCTCAGGGAGAAACTCAAGAAATTATTATCTAGTTAAAAGTGCCCTTACTTTTATAAAGCGGGTACTAGTCATTAACGAAAAGTTCGTAAAAAATGATGTGCAGATGAAATTTCCTAAATTTTCAGAAACTCTGAGTACAATATTGCTTTGAGAAGTAGATTGTATAAAAGTAGCTCTCACCTTTTTCGTCTGTGAAAAACATTTATCCATGACCAGTTACGTCGGCGTTGTCATAATCTGAAACAAGCATGTATTTTTGTTAATAAACAAATAAATAAGAAATGCGATTCAAAGCGAGATACGTCAGGGTTGGACTGGATGGGAGGAGAGAAAACCATAGAGAACCAAAAATTGGATTGATCACAGCTCATATTGAGCAGACCATAAGTAGGAAAAGCCCCTTCAGTCGGTCATTTCGACTCTGGTTGACAGGGTCAAATAGATGGGACCACGACTATACTGGTACGAGTAAAAACACTAACTCATACATAGGCCCAGTTTTACTGAATTCTTTAGGCTCTATATTTGTTCTTGCATTGCAGGCTCCAATGGTTTTGAATTCACCCGGACGTTGTTTTGCCCGAGCTCAGCTGTGAATAGAAGTTACCCATAATTTTGGCAAAAAGACAATTCGAAAGCTTCTTTTGAAGAAAAAAAGCTGATGAACGACAGACTTTCTCTCTTACTGCAATTTTTCGTAGGATAATATACAGATATTAAGTAGCGGATGATACTTGTCGGTATGGATATTTGATATTTGATAAATTAAATACATGCTCCTACCCAGTCTCAGTTTCTATGATACGTCCCACCCCCACAGTCTGTTGTAGTGCCCAGATTCAATGGCCATACATGAAAATTCTTAGCGGCCTTCGAGTGAGGTCAATCCCGATTTGGAGATG
>UZAF01020537.1:0-12119 GCA_900617895.1 Haemonchus placei | reverse complement strand
CCTGTGAAGCGTCACACTTACCTCCACTCCAAGCCGCCACTGCTAGGCTGCCGGCGACCATGGCTTTTGTGCTTTCCCCTGTTGAGCGCTCTCCGGAGACCACCCTCCATAATTTCGTTCAGAGAATCGTTTGGCAGATTTTGAATGCAGATTTGAAATCAGCATCAAAAAATACGCCTAGCAGTATAGGTCCCATTTCAAATAGCCACTTCGACTTGGGATCCTTCCCTTGTAAGTCGGCTCATTTCACCAGGGTCCTTCATAATTACTGATTACCACGAGAAAGTTTCTGACGCGGTAGCACCTTATGTTAGATGGCGCCAGTGGCACTTACTGATCTGCACCCACTGATGTCTGTGGCTCTTCCATGTTGAGAGGATAGGCAGTTTTATGGTAGAATCAAATAGAAAACACCAATTACCTTTTTTGAGCATAGGCAAGTTCGAATTCAGTTGAAACTCAGCGAGCTCTACAAAATGAAATTGCAAAAGTGTGGGTTCAAGAAGATAGCAGTGGATTTGATAAACTATCGAGGACTGCAAGCGTATCGTGGCCGTCTTGAATGAAAGCTGGCAGATCCTCTATAACGTGGTCCTCGTCATCCTCGTTACGCTAGGCGACACGCTCTTGTAAAATGAGCTCCTTCAATTTCCTTCCAAACCAAATTACGCGGTTACAAAACTGTTCCCTGAGCGGGACTTGTTTCCATTCTCAACTGTGTGTTCTCACTGATCGACACACGGTAAGACGCGAAATGTGATCGACACAGGGTAAGACGCGAAATGTGTATGTGAAGTGGTCCACTTTCCTCAGGATCACTTGCCAATGGGTCTGGGATTTTCTCAAGCAGTTGGTGCCTCTCCTTTTCCCCCTATACTTTGCTCCGATCCGCGAATTGTTCGCTGCTGTCCAGCTCTTGCAAGATCGAACAGAGAAGAACAAAGGATTGAGAGCGGAAACAAAACTGATCACAAGCGCTGATCTTTGTACAGCTAGGGAGCACTTTGCGGGGAAATCGAACTAAATACACTGCAGCCGTTTGATTTGCTTTGGTGATGAAAAAGTATGTGGTCGATTTATCAGGATATGCCGCGCATCAGAGATAAGGGCCACACAATGGAGGGAACCTGCAATTAAGTCGAGCACGATATTTTTGTGGATCCCTGTTTGATCCAGGATCATGGTTCGACCCGATTCTCACTTAGGAAACTCCTCATTTTACAAAGTACCATGTTGTAGAGCTCAATGACCTAATGTAAGTTCAATTGTACCTACAACTTCAGCGACACAATTGTTTATGACAAAAAACGAAAAATAGGCAAACTTGTTCTTCAAGTGTATCTTCTTAAGAGGTACTGTATCTTGTGGGAAGCTTATTCTTCAATGGAAAAACCGTTTTTGAACATCCTGATCTTCCTAAACACTTCGATCGGTGGTTCAACAGCTTGGGTTTATTGGGTTGTTCTCGAACTTCCTTCACTTTCTTTCACTCTTGGTTTCCAAATAAACATCACCCCAGTGAATATGTGACCAAATCATTGTTGCAGTGTACTTCGTGTCTACCAAACGTACAGGGGAACAGTCAGGCGGGGCTTTCCTTGAGCATAGGTACCATCGCGCGGTCACATTGCTCTTACCTCTGTCATTTCTATTTATCAAATATTCGGCATATCGGTGTTCCGCTTGATAAATGTCAAGAAGAATGTCCTTGACCTTCAAAATGGCCCTGCCGCCGGAGTTGTAAAAATATGGTACGTAATGAGTTATGTCTTCTATGGGATCACTCGGGGCTGGCTGGGCCACCTCCTTCTTTCTTGGAATAGACTGCTGTCTGCATCCCTTACAAATTTAGATGCTTGGGTCGAGGAGTACATGTGTTGTGAGTTTCAGGCCAAACATACCCCTACATAGTCTTTCATGAGCGGAGTTCGGCTCAAGTCATGTGTATTTGAGTAACGTGGAGTGGCCCTAGAATCAAAAAAATACTACAGGTTTCTGCAGCCTGGTTTTAACTCTGAAATTAAATTATGTCAAAAAGGAGGAGCGAGCGTTCCTTGCTTTGAAACGGTATCGGCTCTTCTTGTGATATATGAAAGGAGAAAGTAATAAATTTTTTTCCGCGGCGAATGCACGCATGTGGTCATTGGGATCCGCCATTTCGAATGCGACAAGACTCGGAATCAACTTAGGTAATAGAACTGCTGGGTTAAGGGGTCATATTGAATAAATCCCATTGTTTCTCATTTGACCTCGTTTTCTACTTTTCAGTAAATCGGATGGGTATGATGTTTGTATTATATATATCGAAGGATGATAAGGGGAATAGGGTGACGAAAATTTCGCTACGCCAGGTGTTACACTGGTAACGGCTACTAAGTTGCTGCTAGTAGCTTTCTAAATTTCAGTTTCAGAATAAGAAAGAAAAAACTTTAATCTCTATACTGAAAAGCTACTGGCCAGCTCGGCAGCTGTTACCAGTGCAAAGTTCAGCTTAGTCCACAGTATGGTGCATATCTATAGTGCAGATGGAGTAGGCCGTCGTCTCGGAATCTCTCTATTACCCTTCTAAATGTGAAGGGGAAGGTGGTAATACCATTCTAATGCTTCTGAATATCATCGCGAAATTGAGAGAAAATGAGATTTAGGGTATTCAATCCATCTATGTTAAGCTCCTCGTAATACAGTTTCTCATCTCGTTTAGGGGAAATCTTAGCGGTAATCAGCTTTTTGTGTATGTTGCTAGTGAATGACTTTTGCTTGAAACAGTTTGAAATGTGTTACCGCAGGTGTTTGTTAGTAGACACAAGTATCACATCAGAACGTTATCAAGGAAATCGTCTTGTTGGACGGATGGACACACTTCTGGCCTTTAATTGAAGCTGAACTTCTTCCACGAAGCACTCTGATCATAAAAAATAATAGATGGCCTTCTGTTGAATCTTACAGGAGGCGGTCGGAGCATGTAGAGTTTTGGGATATGGTGTACCTTTTTTGGGTCCTTAAACATCCATATGGAACTTTTTAATACCATTTTGATTAAATTGAAGACATAGTTGGGGGTGAGGTTGGTGTTGCAGATGAAATGCAGAAACGGTTTTTTGCACTAGAAAAGCAAGCGTATGGGGCACCGTACTTCTTTTTCTGCAGGGCGCCTGAATACAACAATTCGTAAAAGGTGGTCCGATTATAATGACTTTCAAATTTCCACGAAATTGATCATAATATAGCAAAACCTGACAAGGGATGACAAGGGCATCTATAGCCTACACCTCTGATTCAATCATTTAGCGGTTTTGAAAACAGTTGTCAAAAGCATATCGGAACACATCCATTGTTCAACGGCGACTGTGACCTGGTACCTCTCCTTTGTTATTACGTTGATTCACCACACGGTGAAATGTTCGCACTTGCTGCCTGGAGGGAAGAAAGGGAGAGAGAGAAAGGGAAAGGGTGAGAAAGTGATTTCACTGTCTTTGTTGTCTTACCTACAGTGTTGTAGCGCTGCTTATGCTTATCACTATCTGTTATAGATGTCTCTGAAAGTAGATAGATAGTAGATAGTAGATAATATTAGATTTTGACTTCACACCATTCAAGGCATCAGGGATTCTCTTTAGAAAAGATAGAGACGTTGAAAGCAATAGGACTCTCGTTCCAGTTGTGTGTTGGTTTCCATTCTAATTATAGATACCCAAGGTGATCTATACTTGGTCGAACCTTTCAGATAATTGGGCTAGTCAACCACTAACGGTTTTGAGCGCACGCATCTTCTTGCATTTGCAATCCTACCTTTTCTCTTTTTATTTCTTCTGGCTGAGAAATTACTTGAGGGTCTTCAAGTGCTTTCACTCCATCGTAGCCTATAAATCTAGTCATTAGTCAACATCTCCCGTTGTCCATTTTCGACGAAATGGTACAGGGGGGCACTGCAGACATATAGAAATAAGCCCTTTTTCCAGGGTGATCTCCGACTCCCATACAACCTTTTGGTTTGCCACTTTACGAAATTTGGAAGTTTGAGAATATCGCACCATGCACCATGTTTGATAAGCAGCCGCAGACCTTCGAAATCATAAGGAAAGCAGGGCAAAGAGTAGCAAAAACGTAGGTCTAGGTGAAGATCTCAAACCATCAGTGAGCTTTGAAATTCAATGGGGTTTATGGAAGCAATTGGTACTGGTAAGGTTGTTGCGCATACGAGGCTAACAGAACTCAGTAGCAAACTGCGTGTCTTGACTCAAATTTTGCTAAATGAAAGAAGAGGCAGAGTTTTTCACCTTTACAACTGTCTCCTCCAGAAGGTGCCCTGAATGAAACTCTTTTTAGAACCACTGCGTCCCGGAAAATTTCAAGAGGTGTTTCATACGAGAGAAGTGGGAGACAGCCAAAAAAGATCACAACTTTCCGCTTCAGCATAAGGCTCCTTTTAGGCAATGTTGGACTATTGCCGATAAAGGATAAAATCTTGGGGGGCGTTACTCAATCTCGTTTTGAGATGAGCCGCACATTCGGCTTCATCCAGAATTTTAGAGGTGTTTTGAGTGCTTATTTGACCTATACAATAATTTGTGGTGGCTAGCCGATATACAAGTCAGTGCTTCTATCCACTTGTATGAGCCTAGTACCAATTCACCGACCGCACAGGTGGCGGAAGACTTGGTTGCAGCGAGCGATTTTCGATATGGGGCTCGATCCCTGGGTCATGCGTGCAATAGTGCGCCACTTGCCATTGCACCAGCTCCGCCAATTGCAGATGAGTATCAGTCGCTAGTGATGCTGCTGATTACTCCAGCTACTATTCCATGGTAAATTCAGCCTTATACTTTGAATAACTTCGAAACGCTATCTCGGCTAGAGGGGCTAGAAAATTAGGAACTCCTCATGGCTAGTTTTTTGTGATTGTCCCTTTCGAGGAAGTCTTATGAAATATTCTTGATTTGCATTATTTAAGCAGAATGAGCAGCAAGAATGATTTCGTACAATCTAATGAAGTATGTTTTTGTATCTTAGCCGGCAGTTTATAATTTCGAAGACGGAAGTCTACAAAAAATTAAAGTGAAAAATAAATGTTAATTCGTTTCAGAGAGTCACCAGGTGGTGGCTACCCAGCGTTAACAAAATGAATTTGAATGTTTTGAAACTGATTCTTTTATCAGTGATGATATGTGGAACTTTGGTCGCTGGTCTCGCTCCGTTGAGGGTAAGTACTGTAGCGAGTTCGCGCTCTCCTTCATCCACTAAATGTCGTTTTAAGGTTCTGCGCTACTTACGTCAAAGTGCAGCGCGAGCTTCTTCGTCAAAACAGCATAAGCACGTTTCACTTGTACTTTGTCTACTTACTTGTTTTTCTGGAGGTTTGTTGAAGTTTCAGGCCTGCAGAACCGAAATTCAGTACGGGAACATGGTCCCTATGTTAACCTAATCGTATGCCTGAACTCAAACGAATATGGTGGTCAACAGAGCCCACGCCTATGCCAGTTACGCACCTTAGGTCTTTCCGATACATCGTATATGTAAAGGGTTAAAGAACGTATCCAGATAGAGTTATATGCCGTAAAAGGAGATATGTCGTACGTGCAATTCTACGTCCATTGCATTTTAATTTCTCGTAAAGTTACTGTAAGAGCCGAGTTCCCGACGTGGCGGCACTTCCCAAAGTTCCCACGGTCAGTGGTTCCACTACGAATCCATGTCCTTCCGATGAGAATTCAAACCTTTCCCCCCATAGCACACGAATGCGCGCGATCGGGTACTGCGAGCGCGCCGCGATTCTCGGGGAGAATTTACCACACGATGTTTCCGTACTGAACTTTCGTTCCTATTCGCTCTGGGGTTAAATTCCATTGCAGGTGTTTTTCTGGCTACGTGCTTCCTCCACCTTTTCCCAGAGCTGGCTGATAATGTCAGAAAACTTGATGAGGTGAACTGGAAAGATTTCATTTCGGTTTCAGACTTGTAGCTCCCTAGCAATACTTAGGTGTACAATTTCTACGTTGACTATCCGATCGCCGAGCTGCTCAGTTGTGCTGGATTCTTTTTACTGTTCTTTCTTGAAGAGGTAAGATCAATACGTCTTAGTGGCTAGCGTATGGGAGAAAAGGTTGAATTTGCAGGTTGTCATCGTGGCAATACCATCGCTTGCACATTCTCACTCTATAGCCCATGGAGGGCATGGTCATGGCTTCGGTGAAAGGTTGGTAATCTGCTGCTCTCTTGATAGTTTGTGGTTAGGATCAGATGCTCTTTCTTCAGTTCGCCACTAACTGTGACAGAGGGCAGTTGCTGCATGACTGGACGGGTCTTACAATCAGCGGCTGATGAACATTTACGTATGTATCTCTATTAACGTTGCTCTTTTAATGCCTATTGATGAAATTTCAACGAATTCCTTAACTATTTCTTTTGCCACCCGTAGTTGCACTCCACCCGCCGTACGCTGTATTCGAACAAAGATGTTCTTTTTCCTTTAAACAACCTAGAAAGTATACTTGACTGCATTGGAATTAGATCATCGCATGCGCGCACAACAGCGATGGTTCGTCAGGGCTCTTCTGCGGAACGTTCTTCCGCTTAGTTTTGGTGACCAGATCCTTTGTCTCATTGAACGTAATAGGGGCATCATTGAGAACTCAGATCCTATTAATCTAGGTCTTCAGGTTCGGTTACGTGATGATCTCTCAATAAGCCCCATTCGGCCAGATTCCCTATCTGTGGAAGCAATTACTCTTGAAGTGGAAAGAATTTAATTCGATTGAATATTCAAATTCTCAAGCAAAGTTTCTTTCTTCATGAGCTCGAGAGTAAGTGAAACCGACCTGTCCCAGAGCAAGTACAAGTGACTTCTGATTCGCGATTAACCCTTCCCGGCAAAGCTTGTTCCGACTACGTGGCCTTTCCAGTCATTGAGGTGGATCCTTCAATGAGATAGGATCCTTAGTGAAGGAGATCCGTGGGTGCAATTCAAAGCTACTGAAAGGAACGCCACTGTATATTTGCAGGGTGGCTATTACAAATAATGGGAATTTCTGAGCTTTTAAGCTTCACTTTTAAATTTGGACTCGTTTTCTGAGTGGTAGTGTTGGCAGTTTTCTACCCGAATTCCCAACTAGTAGTGTTTGACTCAAACTTCAAATCTTACCCTTTACAGCGCGTGAGTGGAACCGGAGACTCCTCTCGGGGGAAGAGGCGGCATGCCATGATGGCCCCATCGTATTCACTTAGCTATATAGAACACATGGCCATATAACTGCACATTTTGTTTCTCGTAATATTGATGAAAACGTGTTATCATTCAGAATTGATGCTATTGATGTTTCAGTTGAAACACCAGCTGATTATTCGAAGGAGCAGGCCAAAACGTTGACTTCGGACGATGCGGAAGATGCAGCTGGTCACTGCCAGAAACATTGTCCCCTCACGGTGCATCGGGTTCGGAAGAACTCTGACCCCCGGGAATCTCATTGCACGGCATCTAATGAGTAAGTGCAACTCTTTCTTAGTTTCTCCATGTATATCGGGACATGAGTCGTTCCCTTCCTTTCGAGAAGAATTACTGTATAGGATTGCGCCAAAGCATGGGTCACGAGTAATGGTTCCAACAGTTGTCAACAACCAGCCCGAATTTTTTTGCCTAATGTGCGATTTGGGGAGGAAAGTGTAAGGCAAAGGTGGCATGGCAGTTCACGCTTAAGGGGAACCTTTGTAAATTATCGAGATGTTCAGCTCTATTAATAAATTTCAAATCCATTCGACTCTCTATTCGTTGCGACCCATTCAAGTAAACAACTCCATCCTCCCCAAATCGTAAACTTACCTGAATACGTGGGTTTTTGTAACTGTCTATCATGATCCGAGGGAGCGAATTTCCGATATAGGTATACTGAACTTACTTCCCTTCGACGTCATCAACAGTACGGCACTATCAATACACTTGGCAATGTAGAGGATCACTACACTCCTACCGAAGGCGTTGTGAGACGCCCATCAAGACGATGGTGTGTATATGTGTCCCGGTACCCCTCGTTAACCTACCCAAACGCTATTGTTCCCCTCTCTGTCTCATCGTGCATGTATTTGTGTTGTCCGTACCCATTGTTCTTGACGCTTTCAACATAGAATTGTAAAGTAAATGAATCATATTAAGTAATAATCTAGGTCCCCAGTCAAAGTTCGTGCTTTTTTCCCTCGACACGCTGTTTTCGCTTCTTCAATGTCCCTTTTCCTGAAAAACCTTATCCCTTAATCATTTTTTCACCAATTCAGGATATTCACATCACTTGCGGTCGCCGAGCCCGAGCGTTGTGAGACAAACTGTGAAAAGAGTAAGTATTCAGTTTCATTTTAAGGTCCTCGGTTCCATGTTGTGTTCATTCATCTTTTTTTTTTCTTTGACCAACTTATTGTATAAACGACTTGAGCCATATTTATCCCCTGATGTCGTTTATCTTCAGTAAATGAAGACCCTCCAATTCTTATGAAGTCGTCCCCACATGCCCACTCCCATGGCGTTCGTTCCATCACCTTCGTACTTGCATTGTCGATTCATTCAGTTATTGAAGGTGTCGCACTCGGTGTGGGGGTGAGAATACGTTTCTTTTCCATTTTCTTTTTTTTTTTGCCTTTTTCTTCTCGGTGGTTGAACTGAATATTCTGAAAGTGCTCTGGTTTTCCTTTGAAAGTTTTTTTTTCTCTAGGATAATGCATCAGAGACCACAGCATTATTTCTGTCCCTTCTCGTGCACAAATTAATAGTTGCATTCTCAGTTGGTCTACAGTTGGCTCGTACGCACGCACATCAACTGCAATGGGTAAGGTGGCTCTATTGCAAGTAATCCGTGCATGTGTATGGAATGTTCAGGTAGTAGCTTCTGTGTTCACGCTTGCTCTCATGTCACCTCTGGGAGCTATTATTGGAATGGCTGTACAGTCTACCGCTGAAAATAGTTTTGGAAAGGATGTTACTATTACGATCCTACAAGGCCTTGCTGTTGGGACCTTCCTATACGTCACATTTTTCGAGGTTAACAATGAGTAGATCTTATAATTATGAATTTAATGCTTTCGTTTTTGTTTAGGTACTCCTTCACGAAAGAGATAACGAGCATCCGAATTTGCTAAAATTACTTGTCATGTTGGTCGGATTCTCGCNCAAGGCCTTGCTGTTGGGACCTTCCTATACGTCACATTTTTCGAGGTTAACATTGAGTAAATTTTATAATTATGAATTTAGCGCTTTCGTTTTTGTTTAGGTACTCCTTCACGAAAGAGATAACGAGCATCCGAATTTGCTAAAATTACTTGTCATGTTGGTCGGATTCTCGCTCATTGGGCTTCTTCGCCTGATTGATAACCACGAACATGGGGATTCTCTTCATCCTTCTGATAATTCAACTCAATTCGGGATGATGCGCGGTGCTCAGCTTGGTCATAGCCACCAGCATCATTAACGACCATTCCCACTGATTCCTTTACCGGTATTAGTTTATTTTCTGTGAACGACGTTGCATGCCATTTCTCTTTCGGATACTCTCATCGACGTATTTCAAATGCGATATGACATGCTTGTGAGGTTGAAAAATCGTTCAAGATTTTGTGATTTTCGTCATTGTATTCCTGTTGTGATTTAGATGTACAGCTTTGATCTTCACTATACTGTGACGCGCCTTGTCACATTCCTAGGGTGCCTCTGTCACTATCATTTATTCTCCGTTGATGTACTTAAAAGCTTTAGTCGTTTCGAGAAACTCTGCCAAAATGTTTTGATAACTTCCTATTTTTTCCTCTAACTTTTATCTCCAGTGATATTTATAAGCAACGAAGTACACTGGTATTCATGCTTCACTAAGTTATAATAAGTTGCGAATCTTGATAATAAAAACTGTTAACAAAGTGCTTTAAAGCTGTTTTGCAGCACCAGGGCCCGTTGTCTGGAATAGCAAAGTTCGTCACACAAATCATCAAATTCAGAAAATATTTGAATTCAATAATCAGTGGGGTGTTAGGCAGCGGTTATAGGGCGAAGTTTATCATATCGCCTAGATAGGGTCGTCCTCTCACGGCGACGGAAAGAGGCATAAATTACCTGGACGTCAAACGATTTCTAAAATGGCCAACATTCAATCTTCTTCATGAAAGATCTGAACGAAGGAAATGATCACGTCCCTCGAGGGGGAACGTCCGCTGCACTACACTGGCTCAAGCAGGACGAATGGGAACGTCAGCGACAACCACTCGAGTAAATGATGATAATGATCAGAATGACGACAGATGATACACTAAACAGCTTGTTTCTTATGATTGAATTTTTCATTGGATACTCGCATTGACCATTAGTTTGTTGCAAAACGATCGGTCCACGACAAAAGATGTGCTGCTTTGAGTGGAGAACAAACGCTGTACTCATTCTCCAGCATAGGTTATGGGAACCTGTATCTTCGGTATAAGGAATGTGTTCGGATAATTCAGGTCGAAAGCGAGATGGTCATACTTCACGAATTCTCTAAATAAAAGTATTGCTGAAATGCTCGGTCTCCCTTGAACGAGGATAGTCTACTGGTCTAAACCAGCTTGCGACAAGGACGAATGCAGAATTTAGTTACTGGCGATAAAATCGCTGCTCAGTGGGACGACGGGTGATAGATTGGCACCTTCATCTATATTCTACAATGCTTTCTAAGGATAAGCCACAAGTGTGCTGTTTATTTGTTTGTTTGTTTACTCGTAAGGGAATCCCGGGCTGCTTGAAGAAGCTCGCGAAGAGGTCGGGTCAAGTTCGCGATGAGTGGGGCCTAGGGCATGACCACACATATGATCTAAGCGGAATCCCTCCTACAAAGGCGGGAATACCCGAAATAGGCGGCGTCAAGAGCAAAACCACTTATTTCGGTTTCAGAAAACACACGCTGGGAAAACATGGGTAGGGTCAAAAAATCAGACAAAGGATACTCTTTCGCGGTAGGCAAAGAGTTCTCGAAGTAGGCCAAAAGCCTTTTCGGATGAATTTGGTTACATCAAAGGGTCTGAAGGCCAGAAAAAAATTGTAGCGTTGGAAGTGGCTCAAGGTGTGCTATACATGCGTAACTCGGCGAAGATTTCAGTGCTCTCAAATGGGATGTGCACTTTCCGAAAATTCACACTTCTATTTGAAAATGTTCCAGAACACGGAAATAAAAAGGTTACAGGTTATTTAAGAGTGATCACATTTTGTTAGTTGACGTGGCTAGCCCGAGGTAGGCGGCCGAAATTTTTTGATTCTTTTCAAAAACATTCTACCATCTGGAAGAAGTAGTTGAAGTTCACTAAAGGAAGAGTGGCCAAGTTCTAATTATAAGACGCAGGAGGCGAGCGGAGCTATGAACACCCGTAGTTCTGTCCAAAATGTTACAGAATCCAGAAAAAAGAAGGACAGAATATCAAAGAAATATGATCAAATCGTCGTGGTTGGTGGGTCTTGCACAGAGGTAAGGCGAGCTAAAATAAAATTTAGTCTATTCTAATACTCTACGGGGCGGAAGAAGTGATTGGTGGCAATCGGAGGAATGTTGTCAAGCGTCGTAACCCTTAAGTATCCTAACGTACCCCTATACACATGCGATTATTGATAACTTCGTGTTACCTAATTCTTAGTACACATCATTCACAAGTTTTGTATGTCTGTATATACATATGTATGGATGAAAGGACGGACGGGCGGATGGATGGATGGATGTTGCAAAATCTAGTATTTTAGGAAGGCAAGTTCGGGATGACGAAACCCGGAACAAGATCAATAGAGCCCATATGAGCTCAGCGAAATCCGTTCTCGGAGGTGGAGCAGGAGCTGGAATGGGCGGTGCCATGGAAATCGGTTGGATGGGCCAAAAGCCTTCAGAATGAGCAACAATTTGCGTCGCTATTTGGGGATAATCATCTTGGAACATGAATACCTTCAAAGGAGCGGGAAGGGTTTAACTGCCTGCAAAATAAGGACGGTTTCCATTATTAAAGTGAAAGATAAGGAATAATTAGCGCTGCATGGGTCAAAATCCCAATTAATTCATCAAATAATCCCATAGTTGAAAGGTCAAAAAACTTAAGAGGGTTTGTTTACCAAATTGATCAGTTTTCGACTTATTCTCCGA
>UZAF01020535.1:3876-17574 GCA_900617895.1 Haemonchus placei | reverse complement strand
TTTTGTTCCTCGTTTTTTTGCGCTTTTTCGTTGTTATCGCTTTATTCTAGAGTAGTTCTATCTATTCCCGTCAAAAAAAGGGTACCCTTACTTTTTTGTTAACAGTGCCTTTAAATCCCTGGTCTTCTTCTTCACCAACTTTCGGTCCTACACAACAAGTGTCGAGCACAAAATTTCACGTTGATCATTCAATTGAATAGAGCTCGTGCAAATCTTTCTTGTTCGGAAGCTCAGAAATAAACGAATACGACTTAGAGTGTTAAGTGCAATAACCCGATATAACATTACCTAGGATGAAGGGAGGGGCAGCCTAATCTTGGATCACTCTCCACAGCTTAAATTGCCATGGGAAGAGAAGAAAGAGATTAGCCTCGGGAGTTATTCAGCCCTCTAAATATGGATAGCAGCTCCACTTTGCAAACTGTCATTCTTGTGTATCTACCATCACTAAAACCAAAATGTATCCAAGCGAAATAAACAGTTAATCCGCCTCGAAGAGGGAATGTGACTGTTGAAGGCATGGTATCGAACCTTGTCGGGACGTAGCTCGCCTTATGGAATGATTCAGCCATGCGGTTAGCTTGATAACTTGACCCTTAACAAATTCCGACTTAAGGCGACTTGAATTGACCTCGGTAGAAATGGAAAATAAGTGAAATATCCGTTAAGGACAACAAAGGAACAAGATTACTTGGATATTTACTCGAGATAAGTGAATGCAACAAATCGAGTGACGAGATCGGTGCTTGAGCTTAGCCCGTGCTTGTGACGAATGAGACGATGTCATCCATTGTACATAAGACTTGCCCTTTTATAGCTGCCTCGAGCCCGCTAGATCACTGCGCAGATCACTTCTATAATCGAATAGGCCCGGTCAAAGCTAAACGACAGAATTAGAAAACGAGAGTTAAACAAAAATTAAGCGAAAACAATAAAAAAAGGTCGCACAACAAATCAGTGCTGAGGTTTATTAGGACAGTAATCAATGGCATCACAGTTCTGGAGTTCTCACCTCATCTCCTATTAACTTTGTAATACAGGAGGTGAGAATAAGTCATATTTACCCAACCAATCACTAATTATATTGTGAACTCATATTGTTATAAATAATATCAATCGATAATAATTGTCTAAACTGATCACTATTGATCAGTCAAAACTATTTACTAAGCTTAAGTAGACATCATCATGAGATAGGCGACTTCCTGTGCAAGCCTTCCCATTATCGTTGCGTACATCCTGCTGCCAAAACAGTTGGCCGTAGGCCTTCCAAATCATCTCCCTTGTTAAAAGCTCTGTCATCTGAGAACGAGCTAGCAAACCGACAAACCAAGTTAGTGCCTTATAAAAAGGATGATATCCAGTCGTCGTCGACGACGGCTCCCAAACAGCCGACCTCTCCCTCTCGAGTGTCTTCTCGAGAAGGCGGAGCGGGGATCAGGCTCGTGCTGGCTTCACAGTTACATGTACCGCTCACTTGCAATTTTGCACAGTGTGGGGAATGGTCAAATCCACCCCTTCTCTTATACACCACCGTTGTTTTCTTACTTCGAAAAGGTCACCACCAAACTTCTCAAGCACCCATCCTGGTTATCTGGGACATCGGCCTAACAGCCCATTCTTCCGCGTCGAAGAGTAACATCGTTGGGGCCTGGAACGAAGACAGCTTTATTCACGAGCCAAATTTTACGGTTTTTCCTGAGACCCAGAATCTTGATTGATTCCTCCCTCATCAGGCAAACTCCTGTACCACGTATGTGAACACACCTGCAGATATTTCAATTCAGAAACTCCACTTTCATTTCGAAAATAACACAAAAAATGGTGTCGCACTTCCACAAAATTCCAATTATCAACGGCGAAAAAACGCTCACAGGTTTGATATCCGTATAAACGGAGTACAAAAAAAGGTAGACTATTCCACGATAGATCAAGATAGCTACGAGATAAGTAAAGAAACAACCTCAACGGCACCTGCTACAAAGCAGCATTAATCGAATAATAAGTGGAGAGGAAATCTCACAAAACTTTACGAGATAAGAGAAGAATAGATAAACTGCAAAAATAAGTCCGACAAAAGGGAAATAATATTGGAAACAAACAACTCGAGAGTGAGTCGCAGAGTTATACAATGAACTGGCCGCTGCAGACGAACTTATCTTCATTTTAAAGAACGCTATGATGAGTGTAAGTGAGTAAGGGCCGAATGAGTGCAAAATTCAGCTACGTTTCTTAGAGATCCCTAATACTGCAAAATATCTCACGTGAAGGTTCAGACCACAAAGTTGTTCAAGAGCAGAACCACATTCGCGTCGAGGCAACCCAGACTAGCGGAAGTAACCATTCACATGGTACGTCTAGTGCAACTACCATAGAGATGACTAACGACAACGTGGGAGCACATTGCTCAATAAAGCCTCCCCAAGCAACGCTACCGAAATTTTATGGCAATGCAGAGGATTTGCAGGAATACTGGGCAATTTTCGAGACTCGTTCATGACAGTCATGAATTAGACGTTATGGAGAAAATCTTGCTACTGTAAGAAAGTCTCGAGGGTAAAGCACGAGCCTCCATGAAAACAAGCTGATACTACAAAATTAAGATTATTCAGACACTGAAGGAATACTGCAACCAGCCTGCAAACAGGGCACAGGTGGTGCAAAAACTCGCCAAACTTGAAACCAGCAAGCAACTTCGCCAACAGTTGCTCAGCCGTTTTCGACCCGTTTTTCCAGATATTAATTATCAGATGGTGTCCGCCGGCTATGAGGTGCGCAAAACCAATGACTCCATGTAGTGTGAAACAATACTGGCAAAGTGTTCCCACGATATAGTAAACCTGTCCTACTTTCGAATCATATGCAAGACGTGCAAACAATCGAAAGCCTCGTAGGTCATCCGAAGAGATTCACACCAAGGGTTACGTGGAGAACAGATTGGGCCACAAGCACGACATCAAGGGCACCACTCCAAAAGATAAGTAGGTGAACTCAGTCCTTACTCGAGCGACCCATGTCTGTTCTGCCATAATAATGCCTTACTGACTTGCGGAAGAGTAACCTATCAAGGAAACCGCAGAAAAAAACCAACAGATGGTCGCAGATGCTGAAAGTGTTGCTCTTCCTCTCACAACCTGCCAAAACCAGATTGTTCCAATTGTGGAGAAAAGCGTCATTTGAGCATATGCTTCAAAAAAGAAGGTACGCAGAAAAGAAATTAAGCGACTCTGAACAGTAACACTAGAAATACTACCGGTCAAAAAAATCGAAGATCGGGCCAATTTCAACGCGAGCAAGCAAACTTCGCGAATCAAGACAAACCGAGAAGAAAAACCTTAATAACATACAAATGTGTTCCAAAAATGGTTCGGCGACTTTGGAACAGAGTTCAACCCCCTAACAACTCGTCCTAATGACTGCAGAGGGTAACGTTTGGAATCATAACGATGGGGAATTCGAAAAAGTTCTTTCTTTGATTCCTGCGCTCAAAAAGCTGTCATTGAGGAAACATCCGCAGACAGGTTAGGCGTGCCGAAGGAAACCACTGCAATATTTCCAGTGTCAGGAATGGAGGGGGCCATGTCGAATGCTTCAAAAGCCACACTGTGAAGGTAAAAATAAGCTCATTGTGCGGTGAAGAACTCGAACTGAAAATTCAGACAAAAATTTAGCGAGCCAACCTATGCTCTATCGATGCTGCTTACCTGAAGGCGAACAGTATCTGCCTAAGTCGAAACTTCGTGGGGAGACCAGAAACCACATATTCTACTGGGATTAGATCATTACCATAAGCTATTAACTCTTTTAAACAGTGTCGTAGAAAGTCCCACTGGTCTCCACATAGCCAAAACTGTGTTCGGACCTACCATGCACGTATCCTATGATCTCCATTCAGGAAACATTGAACAGGAAATCCTCCAAAATTACTTGAATTGGACGGCTGGGAATAATGTCTAATGGTGTCAAAGAAATGGAAAAAAAGCAGAATACCGAGTAGAACACTCGAAAGAGGTATCTTCTCTGGCGCCATCCCCTGTAAATGACAATGTTTCTCGCTTGGAAAATAATTACGGCATGGCAATACTCCTTTTCGAGGCACTACAAGTAACACTGCAAAGAAAACCAGAGCAATGCAGTTGGTACACAGACATACTAAAGAGATACGGAAGTGAGGGTATGATATAACTTTTCTACCCAGTGTGACGGTGTAGGCCAACGTCTACTACATGCCTCATGCAGGAGTATAGAAACCAAGCAAAAAGGTTCCTCTGAAAATAGTTTCCGACGATTCCACAAAAAGGAAATGAGAACTGTCTCTGAATGACGTCATCGAGAAAGGTGGATCGTTCATCAATAAAATTCACGACATACTTTTGACGTCGCGAGCAACCAAAATCGTACTTCTGTGTGATATTGAGGCAGTATTTACCCAAATTGCAATCGTGGGTCATTAAAGGACCTATGCAGGTTCCTGTGGTTAAAAAACATCAACCACCCTCCCATAAAAGACACTATGATCTACTACCGACTTCGAAGGCTCCCCTTTGGAGTAACAGCGTCACCAAGCATACTGAATATGGCGCTAATAACTCACCTGAACAGCCAAGATTCAAACCTGGCTAAGGAAATTTCACAGAACATATACGTAGACAATATCTTAATGTTAGTCCAAAGTACGCATGAGGCTCCACGAAAATATCGAAAGTCAAAGCCCGTGTTCGCAAAGATAGGGATGAATTTGCGAGACATGTCTAATTCAACTGACGTAAACAACCTGATACCGGCAAAAGATGGACCGAAATCTGGCTCTATGGAATTGCCTGGAGTTAATTATAACACCGAGATGGACTCATTCGGTTTATCTACTCGGTTCCCAACAATGGGTACCCTTGCAAAGAAGGGCATTGTGAGCCAAATAAATTCAGTTTACGACCCTATTGGTCTACCTGGACCACTACTAGTTCGGTTCAAATCGACAATGCGGGAAATATTCAAACTGAAAGCCGACTGGAAAATAGTTCTCGCTCCACGTATTTGCGAGAGATGGAATCGATTATCTTCAGAAGTCAATAACGCTCTCATATCTGTGGAGGTGACGAAAAGCGCCTGTGGGTATTTGCCGATGCAAGCAACGCAGCGATCGCCGCTTGCGCTTATCTACAAGGTCAAACAACAGAAATCTTCTCTCCGCTTCTTCGCCGTCAACGTCATCCTGTCTCAAGAAGTCTCCCTTCAACGCCAAGCTGCCTACAAGCACCAATGAGTTGCACCATCCACTTTGTGTCTACATTGTCAACGAGCCGCACGTCCACGCCAAGCCGTCTACGTGCCACGACACGCCGTTTCTCTGATCGCAAGCTGCCAACAACCGCTCAGATCAGGAAGATTTGATGTGCATGATTTATTTTTTGTTGCCCAGTGAAAGTATCGTCGACGACAACTCCCATACTCGAGGGCTTCTCGAGAGGGCGGAGTGCGGGGTCAGGCTCGTGCTTACTTCACTGCTACCACTCACTTGCAATTTTGCTCAGCGTAGAGTCCATTCCGCCCACGCTCCTATACTCCTTATCTCGTCCGATAAATCTACCGATGTAGCACCGAACCCCGATTTCTCGAAGTTAGACCGTCTCAACGGATGGCGCAGTGCACACTGACACAATAAATCTATCCGAAACGTGGACAACGACAACTTTGAATGGAAAATAACAATCAAATAATGATACAATCGCAGAATGAAAAATGGGATCACTAGAATACTCGGGGTCCAGGAGATGAAGTCCTCGGGCCAGGTTAATGACTTCGGATTAGGTCAGTTGAAGCCGGGTGGGGAGGGGCGCAGTTTGGGCCCTTTCTGGGTTCTGCAGACAAGAAGACATCTGAAACGCTCCTTGGCCTGTTTTTATCCTCCCGCCAAAACTGCGCCTTTTGGGCGGTCGACCATTCCCTGACCTATCTACACGGGTTCGACCTCCCACATGCTACACCTCCTGACCTCTTGCTTCGAAATGGTCACCACCCAAGTCCTCAACCACTCATGCTGGTTATTAGTTCCGTGTAGATAATTTTGTATTATCAAATTTACAAAAAGATATAACGGAGGGATACGCTCAAGCTGCATTTGAACCATCCTTTCGCCATCGAATCTAACCCCGCAGCTTTAACTTCCCGCAGAACGACGCAGTTGATCCACGGCACAGCCTTCTTCTTAAGAATCCTATCAAGATTGGAAGCCAAGATCACTTCGCGAAACGTCATAATGAAACGATAGTAAGGGTCGATGGCGTGGTTCCGCAAAGAGCTAAATTCAAACAGTGGGCAGCTTGCCAAAAAGCTTGCCCTGCATTTTTTAGAGTGTAGGTCTAAGCGACAGTCCGAGGCGAAGATATGTGTCAGCGGTAAACCTAAATTATTGTCAGCTAATACTTCCATTTTTTCAGTTATACTTACCTCCACCTCTCCCTTGAATATCCATGGTCTGGGATGTGACACACCATCGCTTTAGTTGAGTTTACCAGCTGCTCGGGCCGGGCCTAATTGCTCGAAGGGGTGGGGGGACGGTCAAGTCGTGCGTCCGAGGGTGCGCGCGGCAAATTGCGCGGCGAAACCCATACCTATTCTGACGACTTTAGCGCCTATTATTTGGGCCCAATTTCGAAGTAGAGCAGAATAGTAGGATCAGCTGACCTTACTAATCTACCTTACTTCAAGTTTGGGCCCCAACGATAGGCGCCGGAGTCGTCCAAATTCGTCACGAACTTCGCCGCGCAATTTGCCGCGCGCATCCTCGCACGCACGACTTGACAGTCCCCCGCTCGAAGGCGGTGATGTTAGCGTGCGATAGGTTGCAGCGCGTGCACTTATGACAATGAAACATTTTACTTGACGTCATAAAACTAATATGTGTTTAGCTTCAAGTGTGGGCTAGCTCGTGGTTGTTTTGGTTGTGTAATTGATTTCGCTGTTTTTTTTCATGTGGGTTCAGTAGAGATTCTCCTCATACTCTTGAAATAGTGTATAGCCGCTCGAAACTTTTCCTTGGTTTTCCAAGTTGATCGGGTTCCCATGTTCGACCTAATTCATTTATTAAGTAGGTGCGTTCATATACAAATATTATCACATTTCAGTTGCAAGATGATGCAATTTATGCTGTTATTCAGTAGACAAGGGAAGCTTCGACTTCAGAAATGGTACACGGCATATCAAGATAAGGTTCGTTAAAACTCAATTTCTCTTTGTTTGCATGACACCGCAATCTATTATTGTGTGACAGAAATTGTCATTTTTTGAAGTGATATTTATTTGGTTAAGGTAGTACGTTTGATATTTTGAAATTTTGAAAATAAAGTACTAATTTAAAGCAGTATAACAGTCTGATCACAATTATGATCGTCAAGAGATCCTATGATATGAAGAATGGGACGGGGTTTTTCAGAAGAAAGGGGTCATCATTCTCCTCACAATCAACATTTGAAGCTTTTCTGCAAACCCTGTTTCTTTAGAGTTTTAACTTTTTCCATTGTAAAGCATTGTTCGTTACCAAACTAAGTGTTCTTAACAGTTCCTTTCCTTTTTCTGTATAACTATAGCCAGAAATTTGACCATAGATACTGTAGTGAATTCATTCTTCTTTTCCTGCCACTCACTTCTTACAGTTTCAGTCTGATACGATTTTTCGATTGTGGAAAAACTCAAAATTACATGTCACGTGAGCTATTGCACTAGTTTTGAGAAACTACGGCTCCGACGATAAGAAATAAATTCCGATGGATAGTTCATGTGTACTAGCATACTCCATCCTTTTAATCTATGTAACGCTTTCAGATGAAGAAGAAAATTTGTCGTGAGCTGATTACTCAAATTCTTTCGAGAAAACCCAAAATGTGTGCTTTCCTCGAGTATAAGGATCTCAAAATAGTATATAAGAGGTAAGTCGAAAACAAACTGTTTCGACTGAAATGGCTACCTTTTTGCGAATATTCATCTAGAATACCATGAAATCAAGTACAGATTCTTCACAGTGTATATTCATTAGTTTTAGCATACCCTTTGGCCGCAAGATTTGCTCCGGCACGGCCGTGGCAAATTGCCAAGCTTTTTCGTTGNGAACCCCCGCTGGCAAAGTGCCATTGGTTCCCACAGCGAAAAGCTTGGGATACGGTATATGGACAATGGGGAAGAAGTACAGTAAGGGAGAGTTCAGCAGAAAGAGGGACTTTTTGGAACTCACATTAAATTCCATGCACATTCTCATTTTTAGAAAACTCTAGCACTGTTCGGGCGACCCTTTTTTCTACTCTTGACAGCACGTTCACTCTTGCATGAGAACTGGAGTTGCAGAAAGTATACCTGTAGGTAAGTTTCAGGAAATCATGCACATAAAAATGCTTAAAGCACCCAAAGTTCCAGTGTTTTAGGCAAAATTGACCATCCCGGAAGTTTAGGTTTAATTACGCAAGTTTGAGTCTTGGATAATGCCTAACGCACGTAAGGGAAAGGCTAAAGAGGAACAGCCTGTGGTCACTCCTCGAAATCAGGCTAAGGAAGGCGAGCTTGTGTTTGGTGTTGCTCCTATGCGTCTTTCAACGACACCTTCGTCCAAGTGACTGATATATCTGGACGTGAAACTATTGTTCGAGTGACTGGTGGTATGAAGGTAAAAGCGGATCGAGATGAATCGTCTCCGTATGCGGCTATGCTTGCAGGTCAAGACGTTGCTGAAAGGTGCAAACAGTTGGGAATCAATGCCCTCCACATCAAACTTCACGCCACTGGTGGTANTGTTGTGTGAGATTCATCCACCAGCCCTACAGTCTGTCGGAGAATAAAATGTTTATCGATAATAACAAGTCTTTTTTCCTTGCCGCCCTTTTCTTTCAAAGATCATTGGCTCTTCCACGACGAAGGTATCATGGCAGGGACAGTAGCATCGTTTTCATGATCAGCCATTAACACTCCTCCACATGACGGCGATTGGCACCCCTTACGAAGACGGCGGTTCCACCATTGTCATCGACCCCGTAGTATTTTAATGCAGCGAGCTTGACCTTCCTTCTCTTGAGCTTGTTTTTGTTGGGGATCGTGTACACCATATCAGCTTCACTCCCATGGTCCGAATACCGTATTCCAAGCTTTTCGCTGTGGGAACCATTGGCACTTTGCCAGCACGGGTTCCCGGAGCGGGAAGCTGGCAATTTGCCACGGCCGTGCCGGAGCAAATCTTGCGGCCACACTCTTTAGCGAGGTAAATTCAGGTACGCATCGCTCTACTTTTGCTGTGCTATTGAGCAAACTGATAATGAACTGATATGTTTGGAAATTATTCATAGATACGTGGAGTTACTGGATAAATACTTTGGAAGCGTGAGTTGATTATTTTCCTTCGTTATTTACATTGACTCATTCTTGGAGCCTGTCCCTTTCGTGTTCCATTCACGGACCCTCTCCCTTCTTGAGAATGTTGTCATTGATATCTTGTAAACTGATTGGGGTCAATTACACTTGTTCTTGATTTTTTAGCATCTGCTTTTAGGTTTGCGAGCTTGACATCATTTTCAATTTTGAAAAGGCCTACTTTATACTCGACGAATTCTTGCTTGCTGGTGAGATTCAGGAGACAAGTAAAAAGCAAGTTCTAAAAGCGATCGCTGCTCAAGATCTCATTCAAGAGGTAGGTGAAAACTTCGTATTGTTAGTCAGCCGTTACCCTCACAAATGAGTAGCTGCTGATTAGGTGAATATTTCGTTATTTCGCATGGATTTGATACCCTGTTAGTTAAAAATATGCGATCACTTCATTTTCAGGAAGAAACGCCTCAAGGCCTGTTCGAAGACCACGGACTCGGATAAGTGATGATGGTAGTTGACATCAGTTTTATTATTATTTATTTCCCATGTTTTTTTTCTGGTTATTTAGGCATGGATGTCTCTTGAATTGATGTTGTACCGCTGTTTGCTCTTTTTCTCATTTTCTGAATTGTGTTTATTTTCGTTGACCTTCCATTGAAAAATGAATAGTCGTTTCCCTGCAATCTGTGATTATGGCTTTGGATCCCGAATATTTGTTGTATGTATGGTTCAGAGTTTTTCTTTGATTTACTTTCGGTCTGTTATTTGAAAATTTAAATAAATATGAGTATTTTACTACTTTCATATCCCGTCTCCTCTATGAGTTTTGAGGGTAATCCTCAGAAATCGGTTGTAGGTTTGTACTGTCCTTGATAGTGTGAACGGCCGGTAATCATACTATAGCAAATCTTTTCTTAGAGTTCATTTGAGTTCTTTGCAAGGTTCACTTTCGGGCGAAAGTACACATAATCTCTTCCTTCTTCTACGTACGAAACCCAGTGCACTTCATTTTATTTCCAGGCTTGTTGTTAGAATTGACAATTGTAATCAAACTGCAAACCTCCGATTTTTACTGTAGCACATCTAACCTACTGCTAGTCTTGACGAGCCTCCTTCGAACTACCCCCTCGCCGATTTTGAGTACTCTATAGAAGCCTAGGGTGTGATAATAAAGGAGCTTAGATAATGAAATGTGAAAATCCCACATTCCTTTTAAATCTTAGCTAACCAAGTATGTTTTTTGAGAATAGAAAGAAGGAATTCTACAAATTTCTGCTGAGCTATGGATGGAACTTGTACCTTTCATGTACTACTACAAAGCTGATAATGGCCGACGAACGATCACACTTCTTGTTTCATTACAGGCTGCTCCTGTTTGGAGAATAAGATCAACTGCCCTCCATCCATCCATTGTTTACATCCTCCATTTAGTGTTGAAAAGATGTATAAATAGCATTTTGAGAAATAAAAGTGGATGTGAACTCTAAGAAAGGATTCGTCGGCTCGGTGAGCCCTTGTGTCCAAAATGCATTAATGCAGTAACTCACGCAACCTGAAACACACCGCAACACAAAGTCTAAACGTTCTCTGGCGTTATTCAATCACGTTTCTGGGATTCTTTCCTGGATTCGACTTCCGTTCAGAATCGCAGTGGCGTTATGAGTGGGCATGTGTCCCGTACAATGAACTGTGACCACCTGATTTACAAGTCAGTACGTTTGTTCTCCAGACGAGTCTGGTTCCGATCAACCAGAAGGTCCAGTTCCCACAGGAATCGAAGCAATCGAATCTTGATTGGCTTGAGCAGGTGTCGATCCGAGGGTCGGTCATGTGATTGTGATAGCAGAGGCCACTTGCCACTGCACCACCTCCATCTTGTCAGTTGGACATACATACACATACCTTTGAAAAAGGCATATCAAATTGTTCTGTGAGCTTCCAGAAGCGATTGTTTTGCGCATGTTCATTATCTTCAATACTTACTATAGTCCCAATCGCCGCATGCTCAATGAGGAGTTCGATAAGTGAGCTCGGTTGATCAAATGACTATGCTAGCTGTTGTCACTTCTCGGTGGGATGTCTCGATGTGTTCAACTGCTCTATAGGTTCCCGTCGTTGTCGCATAGATAGATTGATATGCGAGCGATTAGTGCTCGTAGTTGTAATATGGTGCCTGCTGCCGTGTGGGAGAGCGCGCGAACGTCGTCTGGGCCGCCAACATTGTTAGCTACCATAAGGCGGTTTATGGCTATTCCTGCCTATTTGTTTTCCATGGCATATGCCTAGTCCGATGTTTTTTGGCCTTTAGCTCGATTAAACCGGAAATCGCTCTCTATTAACATCGTTTTACTTACATCCAATTACTTATTTGGCCGGGACCGTTGAGCTAGGGTTCTGTTGGGTTTACTGGGAGCTTTACGACCGAATACAACAAGGTTTCTTGGACGCTAAACCTCCGGTCGAGGTTGTAATGGAGTATTTACCAAAGTTCTATATTTAAAACCCAGACCTCCTTTGAGATAACGACTGAGCGATGCAGGATTCAATGGGTGTCGCTGGCCGAACCAACTGGAGTACCGATCACATTGAGCTTGGATTTAGAGCGGAAGAGGTCACGTCCCCTTGTCCTTCGGGAGGCCAGCAATCATTCCATCAAACAGGTTCCATACTGATCAAATGGGCCAAATAAGTTGAATTCTGTTCATTCTTCATTTTCAATTCATTTTCTGATTCTTAAAAAATGGACTCAAATTCAGGGGTGGAGCCAAGTACACTTCTTCTTTACATTTTACAAGAATTATCAAACAGTGGGCATCATTTAATGTATAAGAAATAGAACCGTTTGTATCGAAGTGTTACAGTGTAACGATCCGTCCTTGGTAGCGACAGTAAGGCTTTCCCACGTGTTTCCGTTCCCGACTTCCGCATTTCGCAACGCTCTGACTGTTCCTTACCTATAGAGAAGGCTGTTCCTGGTCAAATCGGAAGAGATCTCTAATTTGTGAGAAGTCTTCGAACAGTTCGTATTGGATATCCTTCTTCTGCGACCTTTTTTTTTCTGCAAAGTTTTTTTCAAAGAATCGTTCCTCCTTCCGTGTCAAAGTGGATGACGTTCCTTGGTGACATCCTCCACATCCTACGATGTCACCCAGTTCCTTTCAATTCTTTTCTGTCGTCATGTTCTCTGTGAAAACGATCCGATTGCATGTGTCTTTGAATGAGGCTGGCTGTTTCACAAACACGACGGGGTGCCTGATCGGTTCGGCATCGCTCTTCGTTTGTCACTGATCATTGCGCAGCCGTTTATCACTTGATATGTGGCAGCAGCCACCCCTTTAATGGGAGTGCTACTGTCACTGGACATCCGCTATTACTTTGAAAGGACGTTTTATACCGACTACCATCGAAGGATGGGCCCAGTCAGAATGGCGGTCGCTAGGCTGACCTTTTCAACTCCTCCTTTCATAAAAATTTTCTCAGAACTTTGCGAATTCCACCGAAGCTATGTTTCGGAAAGTCTGATTAGCTGATTTGTTCTCAGATTTCTCTGATCAACAAGATTCCCACAGCAGAAGCTTTTCTCTTATTCACCGATATAGTTCCGTACTGCGGTAAAAGAAAACAAAAAAAAAACAGGTTTGGTAGCCGTAGATTACGCCATTTGAAACTTCCTCTGTAGGTTGAAATAGTGCTGGATCGAATGGTTCTTTGGACTTTTTTCCTTCGTCTTTCCAAGTTTCAAAGAAAATAAACAAAGTTCAGGCCAAGTTTTTTCAAAATGGACCTTCTTTCATCTACGCATCTGCTTTTTTGAACATTGAATTATTCACTTTCACTTCACATTATTCACATGAATTCACTGAGTCAGCTTGTTTGGAGAGCCTTTAGAATCTACATTACGTGGAGTTCTTATTTTTCAACTTTTTGCAAAACTTCATTTCCGCTTCCTTAAGAGTATTTGTGAGAGCAATCTGGTATTTTTAGTATTTTCTGAATATTTTACTGGATTATATATAAGACAGCTGAAAGTTCTTTCTCAGAAATCCAAGTTTGCAAGAACTCCTTCTTGTTAACTAATCAATACTGTATTTTACAAAAATGAATTTTTTTGATCCCACTGCTATTACTGCCTATTGTTAGATGCTGTTGACCTCTTAGTTCATATCGGTCAGCACAAAAGCATTTCTAAGGAAAAGTACGAAAAAAATCTCAATAAAAGTGAACTAAGTGCAGCAAACAGCCCAAAGTTATCTGTCTGTAATCGAATAACTCACCACTTAATTAACCCTATCATTTATGAAAGTCTATTTCTTCACATAGGTGTTTCGAGAGATTCTTTCATCATTTTTTTTT
>UZAF01020532.1:0-17593 GCA_900617895.1 Haemonchus placei | reverse complement strand
TACCCGCCTGGTCCAGCTAAGTATTCCATACCTTCAGAGTCGGTCAATAGGTAACAGATTCGCCTGGTAGGACGAAAGCACTGACTTGTACATCGGCTGGCCACCGCACAACATTATATAGGCCACACACGCATTCAATAAGCCACTACCTGAGATCCTCGTTGGAAGTCGAATGCGGGGCGTATCCCTCAGATGAGATTGATCAACGCGCTAAGACTTTAAAAAAGTTTATCACCATTGTATAGGTCATGATGATAAAGGTTTAGTGCTGGGTGCAAAACCAACGATGACATCAGTCCAGAACTCCTCAAAAACCAATGGCTAGGAGGGTCGATCAATACAGTAACCTCCATCACTGATTAAATACTTAGAATAGTTTTGAAATTATTTGTATGCGATTCCGTTTCATGAGAGAGAAAAAGGCAGTGATGTGTGAAATATTCGATGCACATTCCTGTTTAAGTCCCTATATACCCATCTAATCACTTTGAAATTTTCTGCGAGAATGTGTGTACCCGGCACTTTCAGTGATGTAACTTGAAAGGCCTTGTAGTGTTCCATTTTCCTGATTAATTTCACAAAGTTCGACCATAGTTTGGTGCCTCTTGAGGGCAACTGCTTGAAAAATTCTTTGATTGGTCTATAGATTCAAAGCACAGTTCACGATAAAAATGGTCTCGAGAATTCCCTATAGTACTAATTCGAGGCACCCCCTTGTACCATACCTGTCGTCATAAGGATGAAAAACATCCTGGATAGGGCATATCAAGTAAAAAGAGATCGTGTCGAGTAAATGCCACACCCCTAGTGGACGAGTTTTAACGGCTAGAGGCAGCACCTTCCATAAGGGAGCCAATGTAGGAAGTTCAAACAACTTGTCACAACCCATGGCGACAGTGGAGTTCTGGACAATTTCGGCTTGATGCAGTCATTTCTTTGAGCAATGGGAGCAACTTAAATCTCGTCCAAACACCCCTTTCATGCCATTACCGCCACGGTGATCTCGTACAACCTCCACTTCCACTACTTTCAAAAAGCTTGACGTTGGCGGATTTTCTCGCTTTGCTTGCCACCGATGTACTAAGCCTACATCAACACTTCCGCTTATCGACCTAAAAAGGGTACCTCAAAATTATCGCGAACTGTGCCTTTAAGGCAATTGATTAGCTCTGGTCTAATGATTGCCTTATAGATCGGTCAACACGCTTAGAAAAGAATTGGGCGGGTATCATAGTCAAGAGCGACTTTTGAGCTTTAATTGGGCTGCTTCTCGTCGAGCCGATTTATGTTCCCATACAACGTTCCCATGGAAATAAAACCAAGTAGGCGTCTAGAGAGGGCTGGAGTTCTGAACGGATATCAACTGCATGGCGCAATCCGGAACTACTGAGCTACTCACTCTCCTTGATTTTCACCTTTTCTGTTATACACATGTATTTTAGGACTAAATCTTTGTTACATTTCTAAGACCAGAATCAGATAATTCTGGAAAGTTTCAGCGAAATTTTGGAAAATGGATGTTTCTCAGAAGTTTACAACCTAAAATGTTTTAGCTCAGAAGTATTGTCTTCTCATATATTCGTGATGGTTTTTTGATAAAAGTAAAATAAAGTAGTTAGGTATTAAAGTAAATATAAAAATGAGTGAATCCCATTTGTATAATTAAATGAATAATATGGTTCTAATGAACGGAATACTGACATAAGTTTCCCTGAGCGTTTAATAGCTCTACGAGCTTTGTGCTGTAAACTATAGAAGTTATGACGTCGTAAATCATTTCCCGCACAATGAGATAGTTGTATAGGCCAGCAGGAAAGATGTACTGTTGCCTGGCCAATATTTCATATGGGTCCCTTCAATTTCTCGGTTTTCGGGTAGGTCGGGAAATGGCCTGCAGCGGGGAACAGCGTTTCTCAGCACAGTATTCAAGCAGTACAGTAACGGGCCATCCAATTAGCCTCGTCTGGTCATTGAAACTGCGAAACTTGGTGGAAACCATTGTTGAATCCCTTCTAGCTCCTTTCATCATCCCCTTTTCCCTTTCCTTAGTCTTTAGTAAGCCATCTATGAATTTCCAATTACTAAAAATCCTTCGGTAGGCTCTCAAAAGGCTCATCGGTGAGAGACTTAGACTTAAGATGGGCAAGAAAAGCTTATCATCCCCATTCTCCCTCTTTTTTCTTTCCCTCAGTTTTTAGACAAATCTGTATCCTTCTGTGAGCCCAAATGTACGTCACATGCATGGCGCAACCCAAAACTGTTCTCTTCTTACTCTTGAACCCTTAAAAAATGACTTCTAGCGAGGAATACATTTGTAAGATGGATTGGAGATTTTTCCGTATGCAAGCTTTTGGCAGTTGGCCAACGAAGTACATCTTCTCAAAGATGAATAGAAGCACGGGGCCATCTATAAAATCGTTCATTTTCAATTCAATCGTTGGCTCTCGACAGCAGCTGAATATGGATCTAGCGATGCGGCAAAAGTGCATTTAAACTGGGCACTTTTGAATATTTTCATAAATTAATATTTCCTGGAGTAAAGGTATAGCTCCGGAGTCAAACCCATGCTCGGGAGACTTCACCAAGGAATCTGATTCACCAACGAGCAACCGAGAATGGCCAATTTTGAAAAGAATCTTCCTGAAATCCTGGAAACATCCTACAAATTCTTTGTGCAATAGAAACTATGCCGCATAGTCCTCCAAATTCTTGGCAAGTTTTTTACAGCAACTATGTCGTGTATGATAATACTTAATGTTAAGCTCCATAGATTTTTTGAATTCAGCTTTAAATTTTTATTAATTTTTATTAATTTTCTTATTAATCTTCTTATTAGTTTTTATAGTTCAATAGATAATACGTTTTTTATCAAATTTTATATAATTACATCGTATGTATTAGCAAAAAGTTGTACCGTCGTACCAAAAAGCCTGTTCAGAAGATGTTGCAAAACTGAGTGGAAATATTATTGTTGTATTTAGCGATAGTTGTTAGTAGTACATGATAATAATATATAATAATAAGCAATAGTAAACCATAGGCCATATGATTAATAATAATGTGTAATAACAAGTAATATAAATAACAATAACATACAGTAACACATAATTATAATAATTAATAAACAATAGTAGCAACATGCAAAGTACTTTGAATATAATAATAAGCAATAGTAAATCATAGAAGGTATTATTAATAATAATGTATAATAACAAGTAATAATAAATGATAATAACATATACTAACACATAATTATAATAATTACTAAACAATAGTAGCAACATGAAAAGTACTTGAAATTCCCGAACCATTCTCAGATTATGAGTCAAAAATCGAAATATCTAATAATCAATGAAATCTCTTGTATTGTCAGAATTCACGTTGCAAAGAAAGATTGGTACGCGAAAAAGTGACTCTCGGGTGGTATCTGCCCGTCATTAGACAGGTGGCCACTTTGGTTTTTTCTGAGTGCTATGGCCGTACTCACTTGAAAAAATAAAAAGGTCCTGAGCACAGCTGTTACAAGGAGTAAAAAAACAGCAAATTATAGCAGTCATAGCCGACTGAGCTGTTTACACACATAATTGCTTCTCAAATCTTAAGAAAAAAAGAGCCTAGCGGGTTTTACAAAAACCAACGGCAACAAAACTATTCATTCTTTGTTACGATTGAATCTTCCGGGGAAAGTCTTTAAATACCCCGTGAATGGCGTCACTTCGTGCATTTTTAATGGTGATTTGGCATTGGGCCTGTTAGGATTATGGTAGTTTTAATGGGAATATTATGAAGTATGACGAAAATGGATGACGATAGGAAAGAAAAGAAAAAAATGAAAGCAATGAACTGTGACGGAACAGAATTGTCTGTGAAATAACTTACGAACTGATCGAATCAATGGCTGTAGCAAAGTAGAGAAATGACGAGTTCAATGACATCGCATTGAGTCTTCGACCAACTTCGATAATCGAATAAAACGGGAGTGGGGTGACTTGCCCATTGCCGTTCGTTCGTTCGTTGGTTCGTTCGTTGGCCGATTGGCCAACTAGCCAGCCAGCCGGACGGCCATCAGTGGTGCACTCATTGCAAACCACCTCGACGGTGTAATGTCACCGGTGTGCAGTCGCATCTCTTTGACGCTGTTCTCGAGAAGCACTGGGGGGTCACCTTCTAAATATCTCCCAGAATTAGTCTAGGAAGTGGCTACGGTGGATACCGAGTGCTACGGTTCTCAAAGAGGCTGTTGTCTCTCATTGTCAGATCTGTGGAGTTTGGACTTTTGCCATAAGTGAATAAAAATAAATAAATAAAGAAATAATTCATATTTTTCCCACAAGTAAACGGGGGTAATCTTATCTGGAATCGCATCTATTTTTTATTTGAGAACTGTTAACGTTGAGATCACTCCTAATAAGTCGTTTGTCTAGAAGGTTGGATGCATGGCTTAACCCCTTCTGATCGAAAAAATGCTATTCACTGTATTCCTATAGTGGAGATTTTTTGAAAAAAGCCGTGGTCACTAGCATTTCTTTAGTTTGCCTATATCTTTTCAAATTCAACATTGACCCCTGGACTGCGCCATATACTCGACTTTCTCAGAGTTCGTGCGCGACCAATCTATGTGTAACTTGAAGGGATGATCGGATTTAGTCTACAATTTCTAATGGAAGAGGAGAATGCGGTTCATCAGGAAATGTTGATGAAATACAAGGATAATGACAGGAATTATCAAATTATTTTATTTGAAACCCTTCACTTTACATGAAAAGGAATTATATGCCTACATTTGACTTTGTTTACAACTTTTGTAAAGTTGTGTGGGAGAGAAAAATTGATGAAAAAAATCTCAAAAAGTATAGACAACTAATAAACAATGCAAATAAGAAAACATGAGGAGAATCGTTCATAGGGGCAAGGTGATTTTTGCCATATTCTCATCATCTATAATGTATTGGCAGTGTTTAGGACGTGATCTCCATATGGAAAATTCTAAGCTATTGATAAATAAAGATCGATTTACGATTTTGGGACATCTTTTATATGTGGGAGAATTCGTCTCGGCAAAGATCGACAGACATCGAAATAGCTTATAAGTCACTGCCATGAATTAGGGGCTATAGGTTGCGTGGAAGAACAGCCTATCTTAAACTTTCCAATTTTTTCTGTATCCCCCAAGAAAGTAAGCAGAGTTACACGTAATTTTATGGGAAGTAGACCCACATTTGTTGGACTGTTAACTTGTGACATCGCTATCAAGTTGTTGACAGTAGACTTCAACATTTACTGGGTCATTAGAAGACGGGAGTCTTGAGTGTTCAACACTTCTCAGGTTTGACTCATAGAAAAGGTTTTTGGAATTAGGATATAATTCTGCGGATGGAGCTATTGGATTACAGGTTCTGGGCTAAGCGACTAGTAACTGGGTAACAGTATCTACTCATTTCTAGCAACTTTTTCGGGTGGTCATCTGGAAGTATGGTGTTATGGCCAGTTAAGAGGCATGCTTACATCAGATTGAGCGTGGATGTTTCACCGAATGTCGGACCTTATGTCCATATTCCCATATGTTTTGAGTTGATGAAAAGATTCTGCTACTGCCATCTTATTGCATCAGATACACTGGCCCCATTTTTTTTCCCCATGATCCAATCCTTCCTATAACCTCAAATGAAGCATTTATACTGGAAGAGAGGAGCGGCCAGCGTTGTGACTCAACTCAAGAGGAATTAGTCTACCTTTAAATCGTCTGTAGCAGTAACCCTCACGACTGGCAAGGGCATGCCCTCGCTTATTGCCTGGCCAGTCCTCTGTCCAGGGCTGGATATTTTGAGCAGTGTTCGTGGAGTATGACGTACGAGTATAGAAAGGAACAAAAGCTGCTAGAAAACAGTTGACCGGCTCGAAGCGAAAGGAAGATTGATCTAGTGAAGGGAGTGGTTAAGAAATCACAAGAAACGGATCGTGAAGTGTCGCTAGAGGAGTAATTGTGGTAATAAACGTTTGGTAAAGGTTGTTCAATGAACGAACTGAAGAGCCCTTAACTCGTTCAAATGAGAAACTGGTTGTGGCAGCGCAGCGAAAAAGGGCGACGAGTGGTCCACACAAATTGTTGATGATACGAACGAATGTTGGGATTTTGAAGAAAACGAGGGATTGACTGGCCGGAGGGGCACATGTGGGTATTTTGATTTGCATTTTTAGGTTTAGTCAACATCAGACCATGTCAACAAAGTATGGAATAGTTAGTTTCTGGGGGATGTGATCAAATGTGTAGTGGGAATTATCATAGGGACCTTGTTTAGGCTTTCAGGCGCGGTTGTTCAACAGGACAGGTAGCCCTGTGTAGAAAGCGAAGGACAGACTTCGTAAAAGCTCGGCGCCGCCCCATTTCTCTTTCTATCCTGCCTGGTGGTAATGAAAGTTCAGGCTCAGACAGAAACAAAATTCGTAAGGTAGCTCAATCGAAGCTTAAAGAACGGCCGATGTTTGGTTTTTTTTACAAAAGGCCCTTTTTTCGATTGTCCATTCTGTAAAGGAATAAAAATGTTAGAAAACCCAAAAATTATGATTAGAAGTCGAGTGCACGGCTTATCTCGCTTTTGTTCTACTGAAGACAGGGAAAATGGAGGGATGTATTATGATTCTCCCCAAAACCCACTGATTCTCAATTTCCTTATTAACTGTTTGGTTATTTATGACTGATTCTTTATGCTGTATGTAACTACGACAACATCGGAAAAATCAAAATTTACTAACCGTTATTATATCAGTCGATGTTTTCTTGTTTATTTATAACTCGAAATTTATAAATGCACGTGAACGGTCGCAAAAGAGCAAGCGCAAGTTTACCTTTACGTTATATTATAAGTCTTTATTGAATGAGACATTTTGACTTTGACTTTTACAGTACTCAAGTAATCTTATCAGTAGAAACAACAAACAACCTGAAGAGCTCAGTGTTTAAAGGCAATGGGTACGGTAAATAGCGTGCAAATCTAAAATTATAATACNTAAAATTATTAAAATAGGTATGCTTTAGTAGGGGCGTGCTGAAAGGTCAAGACTTAAGGAGCATCGTCTGACTTACAGTCATGTGCTGCCTTCAATTCGTTAAATCAAGTAATGGTAATAGCTTGCGATCATAGAAGATAACTTATGATAATAGCTGATAAGACCTGCGATGGACAACGCGGCAGGAGGGGCAGCAACACTGTGATAGGATATAAACAAGTTGGAACACTTCCTTCCCAGGCAGGACTTATCTGAAACAGTCGACCACAAAAACAAAAAAAAAATTCAAAGCACGAAGGGTGTCGGATTCAGGATTCGTTGAAGTGGTAGCAGTGCATTTAGTTCCTGTGCCATCTGTGCCACTTCTCTCCGTTCCTGGGATAAGGGACGTTGGACTCCAACGCGCCTCGCGGCGGGACCTCCTTTTACGGCAACCAATCAGGGCATGGCGTCGACGAGACTACTAGCTAAGAATTGCCCCGCGTTGAGTACAGCGCTACTCGATCATTTCTTTAATATCAAAACCTCTTATGGTTGGAATTTTTTAACTCAGACGGTGATTGAAGGACAGCCATTCACTTTTTCTAATCGGCTATTCCATGTTGGATTCTGGCGCGAAATCAATTTTCATGGGGAGGTAACGGTAATGACCATGTAGGATAGGGTACACACCGGAGGGCAATGCAGAAAATTGGATGCAGGGAATTTGTCGTTGGTGCAGGTGCGCCAATGAGCATTTGGACCGACAGACCTTCACGTCACAGACACCTGCACATATCAAATAGAAAATGGATGATATGGTAGCCTAAAATGCACTTAAAGGGCTCATGAAATGTNAAAAAAAATCGAACAGACTAGCTGAGCGCATTTGTTGGGCGTTTATTACTTTTTGTGATACAGGGATAGAAAGGAAGAAAAATGATTTAATTTGAATGAAAACAATAAGAGTGGGGAAAGAAAGAACGAGTCAATGGTCTAAGGACGGTGTAGAGCTTTTCGGCTTCCCTATTGAATGATAATAAGTAAGGAAAGGCAGGAGGGTATGAAAGAACAAAAAAGTTGGATCAAAATGAAAGAATTCTATGAATGAGGGAATGAATTAGTGAATGTGCTCGTGAGTAAATAAATAAACAAGTAATTATGTGCATAAAAGGTAACCTGCTCTTACATATGCCATGACTTGCCCCGCTGAAAAAGTGGATTTGAAATGAAGGCAAGAAAAAAGGAAGGAAAAAAGAGAAAAGAAAAATAAATGAAGGAATAGCTCCATCCTTTCCTCTTTTTGAGATCTTGCAAGGATCGATACCAGAAAAGCCTTCTATAGAAGTGAAAACAGAAAACGAAGGGTGGAATCAATTTAATTCTCCGGAATTTGGAATACAAAGGTGAAAATATGAAATTTCCAAGAACGGTTACGTGAAGAGTGGCACGAAAAAAAAACAACAAAAATCCTGCAAAAAAGTTCAAGTTTCGAGGCTTATAAAAAAATTACATCTGGGCTATCGCAATTGCTGGTAGAAGGTAGGCTGAAGAGCAAAAGAAAGAGAAAAATCAACAGAAAAGGGGTAGAGGGAAGAGTGTTGTGTGTCATCTTAAGCATTCGGACAACCTCTTCACTCAGTCAGTGAGGTAATATGATCGATGCGACTGTTGGCTGCATTATCCTCCTCGAGTTCTAGAGAGCAGAGGGTTCTCTGAACCGACGAAGAGCAAATCGCAAAGCTTGGTGTCATAAAAAGACAAAAGGACATCTTCAAAGGTCATGTGGATCGAAACAGCTCGACGCAGTATGTGTGACGTTAGCTCGAGCAGCAGCAGCAGCACAAGACTGAAAAGACTGAAGGAAGAAAAACGTCTCTGAAAGTAGCTGGAATTGAGCGGCATGAATAGCAATGCTTAAGAGCATGGCGAATGCTTGCTGACTATGTTGTTGCAGCCATAGGGCAGGGGATAGAGGGTGAGCGATGCGAATTGGCTGCACAGACGCACTGGCTGACGCTCAAAGTGTAATGCGAAAGATGTCCTATTAAATTAATCGCAATGTTCGTAACGTGAAACGATAGATGTGTAGTGAAGTGGAGCTAATTCGGCCAGCTCCTGAACATCTTGATCAAGCCTTTCATCCTCTGGGAGTCGAATATTTCGTCCAGGGAGAAAAAAGCATAGACTTCCACATGGGCTGGCCACCGCNAATGGTTACTCAAAAGGTTTCATACTAATCCCTAAATGGGTGAGCATCGCACGAAAACACCCTTTTTCGACCTTTAATTTATATTGAATTCACAGCTAGACGTTCGCTTGCTAATTATCATTCATTATCATTTTATATCTTCAATTATCATTATTTTTTATCCTTTATTGATGGGTTGAAGCAGTTGGATTGATAGACAACTACAGGATTACACCATGTATTTGACTTCATCTACATAGTCATTATAACATCCCCCAAATGCCAGCAAAAGTACAGGTTAAGGAGATTTCAGTGGCTGCTCCGTTTACTGCTGGGATTGAAGAAAACGGTTAATTTAACTAAGGTTCCGAATCTCCGCGGCAAAGAGAAGGGAAACACCTCTGAGAGATTCCAGTTTTCTTCTGAAAAATCCTTCTACCGTTTGAGTCAGGCTTGCCCAGAAAAAATGCTGAAATTCTGAAGAAAGTCGGATTAGTGCATCTGTCTCCGGAACATTTGCGAATAATTCACTTCAAAGAGATAGGAAAGCCGGGTGCGTTGGGCAGGCTACGATCCCGAGCTTGATTCAGGGCCTGTGGACGCCGCCGCTTGCCACTACGCTGCTCATACTGCTGGTGTTCAGCAGTACCGATCATCGTTTTGTGACATAAAAACAGTATAAACCGGGTCCTGCTTCCTGAAACTTCAAAACCTTCACCCTTTGAACTACCACATTCGGTTCTCCGCCATTTCTTAGTATGGTCGCCCCATGAGGGATTAAGGATTTCCCGTGAGCCAGAAAAGGCAAATGCCACTTTAGGGAGTACTTGAACTGGTGCCAATATTCAAGGGAGACTCATTTTCCCAAGGAAAATGCTGAAGTTTAGAAAGACCATTCAATCAATGGTGGGCCATGGCTGAGCCGATGGGGCTTGCCACGCGAGGGTGTTTTCATCCAGGATATACCGAGGAGACTTGACTCTTCATATAAAAGTAGGGCAGGGTCAAGAGGCGCCGTCACCACATCCATTTATCAAGCTGTTCGTTCTTTCGAGGGGGTTACTGAAAACGTTGTATGGAAGAATAGAACCCAGTTGACACGAGTATAGGGTTCTACCCCTTTGAATCGGAGTTGGTTGCATGGCGTAATTAATTGGAAAAAATCAGGACTGTCGATTACATTTTTCCTTTATTTTGACTACCACACTGACAACAGAATATCGATGAAATTTTATTTCGATATTTCATCATCAAAAATGGGCAACACGATTTAAATTGGAATTTTGCATAATGTTTAATGATTATTACATCATAAAAGATCTACCAACGATGGGAAAATGCATGAGAAAAGACAGGAAGTAAAGAAAAAAGCCGGCAAATACAGCGAAAAGGTCTTTTTAACAATAAGACTTCGCTTTGACCTACTTTTTTAGCCCAAACAAATGACAGGAATAAAAAAAGTTCGCCATTTCAAGGAAACCCTGCGTTAAGACCCTTTTCTGTAAAAAATTCAAGTTCGAAAATGCATTAACAAGTACAAATAATATGAGGGAAGGGCGATGTTGGCATATATGTAGCTAAATTAAAATTTATAGCAATATATTTTGTTTTTGCAAAAAAATCTTGTTCTTTTCATCCGAATTACTTACACGTCGAGGCATATCGTGAGTTTTTATATTATTCATAACGTATCCATTACAAATTTATTCGATACTCCAGTAATGGAACGTATATCGGAAGCCTCGATCCCAAGGGAAATCAAAACTTCGTGCTGCAGGAACATCGGTGCCTGAAACTTATCCCACTACCCAAAAATACAGAATTACTAGTTAAGCCTTCTGTTCATTACTCTTCAAAAAGTATTAAAGGTTTCAGTGTAATTTCCTGATCTCAATTAGGGATTTCAAACTCAAAATTTCAAGGGATAGAGCACCCACCAGAACAGCTGTGAACTCTTACCATTTCCCAAACCAACCCTTATTGCATCCATTTCTATTGTACCCGATCTAATTTTTTTGAATGCTGGTGAAAATGGCGGGAATCTAAAGAAATCCCCTGAAACCCTTTTAAAAAGTAACAGGCTCTCGAAAATATTTAGAAGAAAAACAAACAAAAAATTTGAAGGGACTAAAAAATCAAAATAAAAACAGTCATTCCAATTGTTGAAACATAATTTTCTATGGCTAAAAGTACAATTTTTAAAATTTTATTTTACAATTTTAACTTTGATTTTTAAAATAATTATTATAATTTTTCTTTATTGATTCTAATCGATTTAGTTTTACTGTACGCTGATTCTCTTCTCCCTTTATTGTCCTAATCCCATTCTATTGAAATCCCTGAGCTGCTACCACTTTCCTTTGGGGGACTGTTTTGAACATTGATTGGCCTTATAGGTCCCATATGCATTCAAAACACCACTACGATTCTGAATGAGTGTCAAAAGCCCAGCATATCTCACAAACGGACTTGTCAAACGCTAGAACACTTTATCTTTATTATTACTTTTTCACTTTTTATTTATTTTGTTACTTTTGGAAAATATTAATTTGAACTGCTCTCATTACGGAATGAGTAAGAAAGACCAGAATGAATTGTAGCAAGAGCAATGGTAACGTACTGCACGGCTCTCTCAGGAGTGAGCCCTGCATCTGACCTCGATCTCAAATATGATAGCTTCTGACCGTATAACTACGGACTGAGTGTGGGAACTAGTTAATGCTATACTTGATGAAGTGCTCTCCAAAACAAAGTTGTGGGCCATTAGAGGGGCCCTAAGCGGCAATGAAGAGAGGCTAAAACTGTCGAAATCCCGACTTCCCTGGGACTTTCCTCTATCCAAAGCAAATCGGAATTCTATTTCGATGAGTGCAAGCAATAAAAAGGCGGCTGTGCCTTCGCTTGAAGTGCTTACCATCGCCAACTCATTTGCGGCATTGAGGCGGGGAAGTAAGAGATAGGTGAAGACGTGGACTGAATTGGAAAATGATCTCGTGAGTGCCTTCACAAGCATACGATAGTTAGCTACACATATAGGTAGCGGAGATGACGTGGTCTTCCTAGTGCATGCAGCATTTTTTTAAATATTAGATCCTTAATGAAAACCTGCTCAGTTCAACCAATTCTTTCACCTGTCCGGAATCGCTTCACGACTTCTAGAACTCACCTGATGGGCCGTAAAATCGTAAAGGATAAAAAGGTTGGCATTACCGATCCCCTTCGGGATGAGCATCCGTCCAGACTTAGAGTCGCAAACGAGGGCGTGTTTAGATGCGTACTTAGCCTTTACATTGACTGAGTTTTAGTTTATTGAGCTTGTAGTCCACAGTTTGATCCCGAATCTGAGCCTATGATAGCGGCGCCTCTTTAAACTATCCCATCTCCGAACACATAGACTAAATACTCTGGTGCGCAGTGCCAGAATTAGGGGTGAAGTCGAGTGCACAGCGCTTCTCAAGACGAGTGTCAAAGCTGAGTATTTTACCTATTTTACTATGTTGTGCTACTCGCATGGCTAAAATCTTGTGGAGCAGCTGCTTGGCGAAGTTCTAGAAGTTCTTCAGAAGGGTCGATGACTGACCAACGTAAGAGGGCGAGAACGAAAAGGTGTGTATGCATGGGAGACTAGTGATGTAGATTTGTTATGAAAAATTATATGGCCCTCATTCCCGACTCCTCCCTGTCCCTCCCCTTTCATGTCGCTTTTGAACGAAATAAACGTGGGGTGGGGCGGATTTGAGGTTATGCCAAGTGGCGTGGTACGTGATGATCAGGTAAATTCCAGTTACTACACCTGTTTACCATCTTCTTTTTGGTTTACTCTAACTCTTCCTACAGTGGTAGAGATTGTCCGGAAAGTCAGTTGGTGGACAGACCCGCTCTCCAACGCGATCTCTCCCCTATGCCGTCTAGGCCTCTTCTATCTCAACACTGGATTGTAAGCAGATCCTGTCCTTTTGAATGCCGCGGTATTTGATCAGTTTTCGCCCCATGTCAATGGGCCCGTCCATTCGATAGGGATTGAAGAGCTTGAGCACTTCCTATGAAAGATTGATACATGGCGTATCGAAGGAGCGGTAACCTATACCGATCATTTGTATCTGTTATAAGCATTGGGTAACACCCTCTTCCTCTCATTTCCTGAATTGAAAGACTTTTAAAAGTCGAAATATAATAGATCAGATGCAAAAATGCGACTTAAAAAATTGACAGTACAAAAAAAGGGGCCCATCCAGTTCGATCGGAGAGCACTTTGATTAAACTCGGGCTGCGAACTCTCGATAGCGCATCATAAAGTTGACCATGGGAAAAAACGTCATCAGGACGATATACTCCGACTCTCAATAATATCTGTCCTTGAGCCTTGTAGTAAATAAATAAATTAATAAATAAATAATAGGCAATGAATTTTCTAAAAAGTAAAAAAGAACGATAGAGTAGTCAGTGAGTAACATTAGGGATCTGCTCGTTCATTGATACCTTCGAGAGTGCGTCATGTCCTCAACTACAGCCTGGAATCGCTAAGACGCTAATGCTCTTCAAGCATTTACGGAAATCCATGGAGACAAGACGCGCTTCTCGGTAATTCTTATCTCTCCTATACAATTCCCCTGCTATTTTCTTGACAAGGAGGATACATTGCTTGCTGGACTTTGACAGAATCGACCTATAGGAACCTCCAATTCAACAGCCACTCTTTTAGCCATGGCGCTACGTTTATACTGATATAAATGCTGATGAGTAGATATCTCTATATAGGGGACAAGCACTGACTGAGCAGACGAATAAATTAACAGAGAGGCAGAGCACGAATTTCAAAGTGGGAGGAATTGAGACTGCGCATACACCACGGCAGACCACCTTCCAATATTCAGGTTATGTCCCAAAACAAACAGATCTCTCTGTCTGCCTCGGAAGTCGACTGAATAAACGTTGACGTTTTCTCGCCGTTGCTGCCGAGTCGAAGTGTTTGCACGATGGAAATGAACATTGAGGCATGTTCAATATTGGGACCGGGAATAGACCCATTTTAGAAGGCAGGAGCTACGATAGATAGGGGCTCGAACATTGGGAGGTTTGGGCACAGCTCGGCATTTGGGATTGTTTTTGTCATCCTGTTACTGTTTCAACTACCACGACCGGTCGATGTAGCACCCCAGCAGTACGGTAGTTAAAAGTCCTAACACGATCATCTCTAACCGGTCAACGCCAACACGTAACCCAGTTCTCGAAGGTTGACCTGGGACGGCACCAACCTATGCCAAAACAGTTGCGCTTTAAGCAAGCAGGGCATGGTGCGCGATTCGTTGTAGTGAAGAATATTCGAGAAGGAGCGTAAGAAAGGATTCTGATTGTACGTCCGCCGAATACCTCAGTGTTTACTCTACTACTACGTATTCAAGAGGGGGCAAAAAAACAAGCGAAGCTAAGTTACACAGCCCTGTTTATCCTATTCCAAGACATTTGAGTGGCACTTTTCAGAACCCTTGCAATGGACCACGTATCAGGTTGAAGATGATCGGCAAACGCTGGGGAGACAGGATCTGCACTCCTTTCCCTCGAGTAGGCTGTCTTCTGGAAGGAATGGGCTTCGACAAGTGAAACAAGAGGCATCATACGCAAAATTCGACAAACGGAACCTTCTCCAAATGCAGTAATGTGCCACTATGGTCTTTTGGTCAATTCTGTGAGTACAGCAACCTCTATTTGCCAATTGTCTTGTTCACCAATGTCTTTAGTTAATGTTGGCCAGGAGCTGTCGAAACCTTTTTGCAGGAGAATTTCAAGAATTATCATAGCTGTCAGAATATAAATACAACATTTTTGAATAGTTGATTTAGTTTTGAATAACTCTACGATCAGATACTACTCGAAGTTAGAGTGCAAATGAATAGAGAACGATAGATGTGGTAGAAGAGCCATTCAAAACAAAAGACTCGGGAAGTCACTTTTTCCCAGAAAGATCTTATCTCAGTCATTTATCAGTCTTTCCAGCGTCGTCTTCTTTTGTATTATAAACTCGCTTCTCTGGAAAAATGAGAAATTTTCTCTTCACTGCCTCTGTCCCTCTCTGTGCAAAACTTACCATGGACCATGCTTTGCTCTCAGGGCCGGGAAGCTTTTGAAAGTAATCTTCTGAAATATCACTCAGATCGTTCCTTTTACACCTAAATACTTTCGTCGAAGCTGTTCGTTTTCTCAGCGAGAGGAGTTTTTCTTCTGATAGGAAAGGCTGATTGAATAGGGGAAGTAGAGCGGAAAATTTTGTTGAAAATCCATGTACGGCATCTTAGGGAGATAAAAAGCAGACCATTTCCAGGGCATCCTGCAAAGAATCTCCTTCAAAAGAGTTTTCCTGGCGGCGAAGCAAAGCGAATGTCTCAGAGACCTCTGTGCATGAGGTATTGCCTCTTTCCTCGCTCACCTTTTCTCTAAACCTTTCGTCAAGGGGTTTGCTTCACAGCAGAAGTCTGCCATAAAGCTCTAGACTCGGAGGGAGTGGTGCACATGAATCGAACAGGTCGCTTCGCGGCGGGAGCGATGTCGCGCACGAAAGAATATAGCAGAATGAAGCGGAAGCGGCTTAGGAATATAGGAACGAAAGAAATATCTTTAAAAGCATGCCAAAAATAATAATCGCATATCGTTCGAGCTCTATGAAGAACGCTAGAGCCGCAATAACGGAGCAACTAGTCCGCGACAGTCGTGCGCGGCGAATCGACTAGACGAAACCGATCCAATTGGTCGTCTCCCGGTTTGGAGACGTTTGATCTGAGTTTAAGGCCAATGAGTTTCTGGTCATCCTTCTGTTCGAAGGATTAGAACACAGGTTGGTGCAGAGGACAACGTCCAAATGAGTTTCAATTGTGCGAGGGTACAAGCCTCATAACTTGAGTCTTAAAGAGACGGGGAGAGACGAAATAAATAAGTTAACACATGAATTGATCCACAAGATTGGGTTGTCGTTCCCTATCGCTTGAGAAAGGACCTCAAGTGAGAATGAATTCAAAGCAGAAGTTGAGAGTGCTCTTTGATCGCTAGGACTCAATTTCCTTCAGGTCCCTCATTCTTAAAAAAGCCCCCTTATGCATAGCATTGAGTTTAATTGTACTTACACTTTTTTCCGGGGAAGAAAAGTCTTGATTAGCAAGTACACGTCTTTTTTTGTGAGAGAAGAAAAAGTCCCTAATTAGCAAGTAAAGGGCGTTATCGATTCGCATTGTTATCTCTGCTGTAATTTCGAGAAATGGCTAGCCTACCATCGATATGAATAAAAATACTGAATACACTCGGTAGCACTGAATTTTCTGAGTGGAATGCGCCTTGTGTCGTAATCCCGATCACTATTGTTGAGGCGTTCTGAAGCAAGCTATCGATATTCAGCGGTTTCCGGATTGTATATCTCCATACATCCAAAACAGCTTGTTCTTCGAAAAACACTCACTTAAGAACTGATTCATGAAAGACTCAGAATTACTGACTTATGAGGATGTTGGATTCCGTTGAAGGCCTTGGTAAACGAAATTGAGTAGAGGTACAGACGATTTTTCAGGGAATGCCCTCCATGGTTCTTGTCTGAGCAATTACACCATCGCCTCTACCAGTCAAATCAGCAGCCTTCAAATGCTCTGGAGTTGGCTTAGAAAGTTTATATGATATTCACCATCTGTCCAAAACATGCATACACTCAACGAGAATATTTTTTTCAATGAAAAAAGAAAAAGAAATGAAGCTCTAAAAAATTGTGGAATTCGGATGGGGTGTGTTGCCAGGATCGACTTACTCGTTGGTCCTCGCACTCTTTGATTACCACCTATTGAGAGTTCTGGAGCACCATCTGAAAAGTAAAAAATATGGTTCAAATTCGAAATTTCGAACCGTATTTTTTAATTCGAATTTTTGATTATTCGAAAGTGAAATCGAGCATTTTTTTTTTCGTTGCAGCCCTCAGGATTCTGGAAAAGAGGAATCGGGAAGCTGCCAGGAAGATGGGCGTCCTTAGATATCAATGGTGATTATCCTGTTAATTGGAGTTTTTGTTTGTTTCACGTCAATGCTACTTCGAGACTTTGTTTGAAGTGTACCAAGTCTTTTCATCCAACCGAATTAAAATAGAAATGGAAACTTTTATTGTTTTTTCGTAGCATTTCGGATTTCCTAATTAATATTTTGAAACGATTTTCATTCAGATGCAAAGTGTGAACGGCGACTACTCCAAGAGGATTTCTATTGGGTTGTAACATAAGTTCGTAGAGTTTTTTCACAGAGATTTATTTTAACAAAAAACAATAATTATAGTAATAAATTAATCAATGTTGTATCCTCCTGTTACTGTTTGCGACCTCCTCCAAACTCTCGACCAATTTGTTGATGCCGTTTCGCCAAAAATCGGCCGGTCTGGTGTCGAAGAAGTTG
>UZAF01020529.1:0-12399 GCA_900617895.1 Haemonchus placei | reverse complement strand
GACGGGCAGTGGCGGCCGGCTACGACGATCGATGGAGACACACACACACTGCCGGCTAGCATCAGGCCAGAGCACGCGTCGAGTGTAGCCGACGCGCAGGCACCGATACGCTGTGCGCGCCGGGACCCCTGCGCGCCCGACCAGGCGTGGCCCTTTAATAAGTCGGGCGGAAGCCACGACAAGGTCATTTTCGAAGAATGGAATGAAAAGGAGCAGCAACAAATGCCTTTCGGCAGGGCTCCGTGTGATTTCCCATCATCTCTCTTTCGCGACTCTTGTGATTGAAATTTTTCTTCTCTGATGATGTAATGGTTGTGGAAATACCTGCAGCCATGAAATATGGCCTCAAACTCATTGTCAGATTAAGCAATCACCCACACTGAAATAGGAAAATGCAAGCGGTTTGAAAAAGAGTCCACTTCATTTCAATGTTGGCGACAACCCAATAGAGTAAAGTGATTGAGATCGCTTGAATCCGGTATTGCCCGAAGTGCAGAAAAACTTCGCAAAGGTGTGCACATAGGAAGGGGTCATTATTGTAGAGTTGCAGTCCTTACGGAGTCAAAATTGACCGTGGCTGTCAGGACGTGAATGCAGGACGAAACGGTCTCGTGTTCCTTAGATGTCTTCAGAGACCTATCTCGCTGACGAGGTTTAGTGTAAAAGACAATCAGCCTGGCAAATGATAGGTTATTAAGGATTGAAAATCTGCGACATAACAGTTCACGTTGAATGGGAATCCCTCCTTCTCAGTTTAGCGTTGAGCGTTGAGCGCGCGCTCTGCTGAGAACGTCGATCGTCGATAATTACCGCAAGGGTCGGCGGGAACGACTTATTGACCGGGATCGGTTTTATCGGTTGCGTTTTTTGTTTCTTCAATCACTTTTGTTAACGGATATGATCTCTTTCTGAAAGTATATGATTAGGACAGGGCTGTACGCAGCTCTGCTCTGAAAATGAGGTGTTCTAACGCAGAATCGGTTTTGTGATCCGTTTTCAGCTCCTCTCCATGGCAGCAGCAATGCGGTACTATCGGAAATGATTGGTTGAGTGTCAGCAGAACAAAGTTTTTGAAGTAAACTGAAGTGGTTTTTGAAGTCTATATCTGATCGCTCATAGTGAATAAAGGCACATTCGAGATGAAAAAGTCGTGCACATTCCCCTAGTGCATTTCACATTATCACTATTGCTATTGTCGCTATCACTAGTGTTTCACTATAATATAAACAAGCGTTTATGATGAGTCTCACGCCTTTGGCATGAGTAGCATCCCGACGGAAACTACAAACTCTTTTCCTTAGCCATAAGTAAATTCACTGCATTCGTCCAACACACCCATCGTTTTCTCTCTTTCAGTGAGCATCCTACCCTCATCACAGCCATTGCCACATTCATGCAGCTGCCCTGGTGCTACCTTAACCCTTACTGAGGGCTATGAACGTCTAAATACTTTTCGGAGGACGAAATTCCGCAGAGGGCCTATAGAGCATTCAAGTTGTATTCAAAGATGCCGATGCTTATGACATGCTCTATAGGTCCTCTGCCGAATTTCGTGCTCCGAAAAGTATCATTTGTTACGAAGAAGGAGGGAGCCAGTCAGCCGATTGTTAAGACACTATCATAGGAAGTAAGGAAAGATGATATACATATTTGAAATTTAATGCGATAACCCGATTCATACCGTAACCTTGCAGTGAAATAAAGTGCATTGGACGCAGAATTTCACAGACATTACATTTCGTTCCACGGCATAACCTTGTTTCGACAAATAACTTCTGGACCTGCAAATTTCTTAACACAACTCCAACCGAGACGGGTTACCGCAGTTCTCCCTTTTGAACTGATCTGTTCCCCTCCTCCCCCCCCCCCCCCCCCCCCCGTGAGTAAAGGCTATTCTTCTACAAACCTGTGGCACAGGTTTGTAGAAGGGACTTTCCGGTCTTCATGTCTGTGCGGTCGACGTGACATTCTCCGGAAATTACTCATTCTGCAGAATGCGAACGAATCTTTCTCCCACATCTCCTTCTATTTTCGCAATCCTCAGCATCAATTCCCTTCCTAGGCAGTAGGAAAAGATTCTCCACTGTGAAGAGGACTCGCGCTTTGGAAAGCGGAGGGCGTCAACGGTCAACGGAGACGTCAAGACGTAAATATATGTGTCTTCTTAAAATCACCATAAACACTGACTGCCCTCCACTGAATTCTCCACTTCACATATATCCTTGCTGACGGTGGAAAGAACCTGAACGATAAGCTTAAAAGTTCTAAAATGATGACTTAACAGGCTGTGGTGTCATTGCACCTTTCCTTTGTAGCTCATACCTTGCCACCGGTCCTTGGCGACGTTTCCCGTTTCAACAACAGGTGCGGAAAACTGAATCGGGACCATTTTAATAGTTTTAGTGCGTGTGAAGAACGCAATTGCCAATGACTTTCTGAAATTTTTTCTGGCAAATTCTAAAATTTCATAAACTCTAACCCCTGGGCTACCATATTGTCATATTATACCGAAAAACGACCGCAACAACGGCAGATGAAGATCGAAGATCGCAAGAATGTAAAGGAACTATCACAGTAAGGGATTCAAAATGGGTAACACCCAATTCTTTAGGAGGGTGAACGGTTTGCGGATTGAAAGAAAGTTTCAAAGTGCATTCACACTGGTGCTTTTGGTTTCTCCAAACTTGTATTTATACGCTTTTTTCATCACTGCGGTCCTAAAGTCAAAAAACGCCTTCCCAGATCGAATATCTGTTACCCTGACCAATTAGTCCTGAGGTCTTGAAGAAATGTGCTGGGAGGAAAATCGTGCCGTTTCAGTCTCCCATAGTTATATGTTTCCTCCATTTTTCGGAGTTGTTTTTTAGAAATAGTTTTTCGTGAGATAAGAAGTAAAGACGTGCCCATCCATATAGAACCGAAACTCATCTCAGTCGTGGAAAAAACAGTCTTTGGGTCTTGGTTAGGTTATTGAGAGGTACCACATGATATCTTTTTTTTACAAACTTGGTATGGTCAATCTGCCTCCACCATTTCAGACGGAGCCTTTAGATAGACAGAGATGGTGTACGGGCAAGTAGAGGAGCACTGCCAGACACGCAAGGCTCGGAGATCGAATCCCGGATTGGTCCTAACCTGGGACAGTCAAGTCTTTACTCCTTTGGGATTGGTTTGTTGGTAACAAATTGGTCTGGTAGATAAAAAACACTGGTTGGTACCTTGGCTGACCCCCGCAAGTCATTGTGTAGGCCGCATACTCTTTCAAAAACTACTATGATTCTGAGTGGAAATGAAGTTTGGGCGTAAACTCTAAAAGTGATTGATTATTGCCAAATAACAATCACAAACAACTATTTATTCGATAATGCCTAACATTCCAAACCTGGACCGGAACTATATGGGAGTTGTTAAGAGTAAACAGTACATTTTTAATTTTACTGTCAATTCTCATGAATCGTAGGCCATGCATGTCCTTTTTGGAAAGCCAGAAGTAGCAGCTGCCAGTTTGTTTTGACGTGACCCGAATCGTGCTCTAAACACCTTCTAATCACCATGACGTCCCGTATCGAAGAACGGAAACGTTCCCAAGTCAAAAAACCAACAAATCGAAATCCCTGCAGTGATGGGGTGAGAAAACGACGCGTCCTGCTTGCACACCGTCTTAGGACGTGATGCGGCGCTTCCACACAGAAGTCCTTAGCGTCAGGAAGTACAAACAGTTTGGGGTGCTCCCGTCACGGAGCTCCCGTCACGACACTACATAGGAGCTCCATTTTGCTTATAGTGAGTAGTAAAGACTTTACAGCGCTGTGAAAACGAAACTCTACCAACTGATATCATTAGGTTGGGTCTATGGGGATAAATGGGCTCCCATTCTCATGGTAAAAGGCCTTCAATAGTTCCTATCTACCAATCTTATTGTTCCTGCAGCACCCTAGAATTTTTAAACCACTCAGGTGCTCTTTCCTGGTCTCGATTAGCCACTATTTATGGGTGGTTCGCTGTGTGTCGAAAGGTGCCAAGAACGGTCACATATGGGCTACACGCTTGCGATAATGGACTTATTTGTTAAAGAGTAAACAACCATCAACAAAGTTGAGTAATCACACGGTTGTCGTGTTGTTCTCGTCCCGTCGTGGGGTTGTCATTGTCGATCACTACGCGCATACACTTGCTGTTTCGGTACGCATTCTATGAATCACTTTATTGACAGAACACTGGGCATTAACGCCAAATGATCAACAAGGCGGAAAACTACCCCGAAAAGGAAATTGGCTAAAGACAGGAAACATTTTGGAACTGAAAAGCCTTTCATTAGAGGAGTGTTCGCCCATTTTTAGCCCTAGCCTTATATTTGTTTGTTTGATTGCTTGTTTTGTTTTTATTTTCAATGTTTTTTAGATGGACCCATAGGACCGTGCTTGATTGACTAGCCTTTCTTAAATGTGTTCACTAATCAGAAATTTCAATTTTCGACAAAATGAAAAAAACGAAAAACTGAATTTTCACCTATCTTTATTGGATCAGGAGTGAAAATTTAGAGAACTCTGGAGTTCCAGACGGTAAAGGGGCTTTCCAACATCTGAACTCCTGATCTTGACAAACAGAGGGGTGATCGATTGATGAGAAGGTTACGAATGTGATAATTACTGGTACCTGAAAGTCGATGGGCGAACACGAGCAGACCTACTTTAGGAAACGCCACTGGAAGTTATGAACCTCCCGGTTGGTGGTTGATGCCTGAGTACTAACAGGGAGGGACTATAGCTTTGGCCCAAAACCAAAAGGTGGACCACCATATCTCCGTGGCTCATTTTTCTCCATAGCCTGATATTAAGGCAAGCTGTCTTGTTTAGGATCATTCGAAACCTCTATCAGTGGAAACAGCCAGAGAGTCGATTATTTCCATCCAAAATTCTTAATCTATTTCTAAGCGTAAGGTGGTTGGAATATATCTGAACCTAATTTCCTCAGACGTCATGCTGAAGCCCAATCAATTGCGTTTTTACACTAAAATTGAAGGCGCAATCCCTTTGATCCTTTGAAAAAAGTCTCGTTACCAGATTAAAGGCAATTTTTCTCTTCAATCCCTCGAAGGCAGGAAAGCAGTAAGCCCATCGTCCTCGGAAATCTCAACCGTGATCGTTCGAGAAGTGTTCCAAAAAGGAAATGTGTTCTACGAGTCTCTCTCTGTGACATCCGACATAAGCGGCTTTCCGACGATACGCCAACATTCGCTTGCAGATTTGTTTCGCTGTTGAACTCTGTTGCTGCTAAAGGAGTCCCGACACAATTCACTTTTCCTTTTCACTGTCACACCTTTACATAGAACCCTGTGCGATCCCATTCACACCAAACGAAGCTACCATGTGGCACTCAAATCAAACGCAAAGTATAGGCTCTGTTTTTGTATGTCCGCGATCAAAGGAGGCGGAAGTGGCGTGTTGGCAAGTGGCGCCCTATCCTACACGCACGGTCACGAGTTCAACCCCCTAATCGATATCCGTCTCGCCAACCAAGCCTTCCATCCCTTCACTGTCGGTCAATTGGTACCAGACCCGTCCGGGAGGTTAAAAGCGCTGACTCGTATATTGGCTGGCCAGCGCAAACCATTGTAGAGGCCATATACCCTCGAACGGCTACTACGATTCCAAATGGTAGTCGAGTTCAGGTCACATTCCAAACGGCAACGATTAATGTCAACTTTTTGAAGACTTTCAGAGCAATTTTTTGATTTTTTCTTTGAATATTCTTATTCCTATTTTTTAATGCTTTATTCTTTCTCGTCTATCAAATTTATCTATGCATAAGTTAGAACGCCGCTATTGTCCCTAAACTATTAGGCTGTTATCCAAGTAAGCGCGTATATTAAAGGAACGTATAACTGCACATTTTTCTGTGCTCACTTAAGAATTTGGCCGAAAAAGTGCTTAGAAAGGATTCCTGCACACTTTCAAGTTAATCTTGGTCAATGTCATAATTTTGACTGTTTTCTCTTTTCTTTCAGCCACGTAATGCCTCATCATGTTTGCTATTTTTCCTACATTCCTTTTGTTATAGTTATTTCTGTTAACCATGCTACGGGAAGTTCTGTTACTGTATTCTTTATTTGTTTATTTGTTGTGGATTGTAGCTCACGTGGACTTATTGTCTACGTCAATAAATGAAATGAAGTAATTACTTTCATTTAAATGGAAAAAAACGGTTGAGACGCAGGTACTTAGTCTAAGAATGTAAATTACTTTGAAAGGATCATGGTTACCCTTTAAGTTGGAAGTTTGAAGTACTCAGAACTTGAAGACCTAAAGAAGAGTTTGAAGTTCCACCCAGTACTTATTCTCAATCTCTCAAGAAGAAACGAAATTAAACTTATTTACTAGTAATACATCAGTGTATTGTATGAAAAATGGTATTAAAGTATAAAAAATGCGAAACAAGGTCAGAGCTGTAGTGACGTCCCAGAAAGTTTTTTTGGACCTCTCGAAGGTTAGAGATCGCCTTTTTCCCGAAAGAAAGAAGTCACTCCGAAGTACAAGGTCGAGAACTTCATGTGTTCGTATTCGGCAGCAATTGTAAGGCTGTCAATGACCTTATGGCTTTTTGTCCAAACCAGTTTCTTACCCGTTGTGAACAAGAGTCCCATCATTGTGTGGCGGTTCGGAGAACAACGTGACGTTTTCATCACTTCGATAGACTTTTTTGTATGTCAAGANTTCGGCAGCAATTGTAAGGCTGTCAATGACCTTATGGCTTTTTGTCGGAACCAGTTCCCTTACCCGTTGTGAACAAGAGTCCCATCATTGTGTGGCGGTTCGGAGAACAACGTGACGTTTTCATCACTTCGATAGACTTTTTTGTATGTCAAGAGTAATTGTAATTGTTTTAAATGCTTGAATGCTTCACCACAACCTTTCATTTTCCTCTTTACCACTTTTAAAAGACCAGTGTTGCCACTTCGGCAGCCGTTTCCAACCCTCCACCAACCTTTCGTGAATTTCCAATCCACATGTTCCTGAACAATATTATTAGGAGTCCAATACATTCGTTATAGAGCTTTTTCAGGAATTCTAAACGTCCGCTTTTCAGTTTTCTCATTTGAAATAGCGCAGTGGCTCCAGGCCCCATTGTTGTAGTGCCCATGCGCAAGATCTTTTCTTCCCAGTGCCGCTAGGGACTCTGGAAGCGCTACACCTGTTCCTGTGGGGACTCCCACTAGTTGACCAATGTATCTTACCATTCTCTATTCGAAGAGTATTGCGATTCCATCCTGTCTCTTTCCAATGTTGATGTTGATGTTTAGAGCTGTGGACATTGTCGGCTTCTTGCGCACCCGTTGTCCCGCCCACCTGATCACGGCTCACCTTAAAAAGGAGCCATTCACGCGATCGGACCTCTTACAGTTATTTTGAAAATGAGTAGTAATGTTATAGGGTTCAATAATTCACACCTCCTTGCTTTGCCGTGCTGTTTTGCTTTTTTTCACCTTTTTTAATACTTTAAATATTTATCCCGTTGATTTCATTTTTTCATTTTCCGGTGGTCCTGCAATATCAGTCAATTTTTTTTCCATTCCTACTTCTTCCAAGAAGCTTCATAGGGTGGACCCACCATGGGCCTCTTCACTGATAAGGCTATGAAGGTCATCCAAGCTGGAGGCTCGTACTCGAATAGACTTTAGCTTAGGTATAGGCTTTGGCTCCAAAATCGAAGTTCTGGCTCGATAGGCTGGATCGGCCATTGAACTTCCTGAGGCTCGTTAACAAAGAAAAAGGGAAAAATTAGCAAAGAATTGGTAGAGCAGCCGTTTGTGCAATAAGAAAGCTTTGGTCATATCTGCAGATTATAGCATAACTTCGTTTTATTTCCAGTATACCGCTATCCTAAGCAAGTTCTTTTACCGTCTTAGGCTGAAATTCAGTCTGATCTTTAATCCTAAGCCCACAAAGAGGAGGTGACTCCCGTACGAGCGCCAATTACTCTTCTTCATGATTTCGGCATTATGTTCAAAAAGCTACCACAAATTTTTAAAGCGTTCTAGCACCATCTGTATGTTCTTTTGCCATCGGAGTATTTTTAAATACGTAAATTATAGGACCGATTTTTGCCTCGATTTGTGCCCCTAGTAGTTCCGAGATTATGGATTATCTGTGACTAACTGGTACCATTCTTTCACCCAGACCACCGATTTTTCATGTGTTAACAAGAAGAACTTCATACTCATTTTTGTCATTTCCTCACTTACGCTTGTCACTGACACGAGTAAGTTGCTACTGATGAGGAAGAGAAGTCCTACTCAGCACAGTGTATTTCTGATTACTGGATTTCTTACTGCAGCTTGTATGAGAGCGAAAAATGTGTCATGATGTGATGTGCAATCAGACCCAGTGAGTAGTCCTTCGAGTACTTATTAGGTAATGTGGAAAGTATCTGGCAGAATTCTGGACATGCGTAGGGTTTTTTTGAACTGCTGAAACTCATCAAAACTTGCATAATATATTCAAAGTCCCTTCCAAGTGGTTCTACGCACACCCCGTTCCAACGCTTCAGTACTAAACCGAAAGCCTTTTCTCTGCTTAAAAGCACAGGTCTCTTCGAAAACGGATTTTGACATTTCTTCCTTGGATGAGCCTGTGACTCTCAAGGATAGCCTAAGGAACGCTGTCGGGTCGAAAAACAGCCCAGCTGAGGTAGGGCGTAATAAGGGTCCCCAAACCGGCTTAGCCGACGTACACAACGTTCCTTCTCCATTTGCACTGTTCGCATTAGGTAGCGTATGATCCTTTAGCGTGATGAAGATCGCTTAATTTTTCAATGTGAAACAATGACAAGTGAGCGACCACGTCTTTGAGTTCTGGGATTGCTTCTTATTGCTATTTACATAAATGTTTTCCTGTTGTGGTCAATGTTACAGTCGATGGACAAAGCTCTTAGTTAGGCAGTTCGATATTCATGTTCTTGTTTTTTGGAACTTTACAATATATTAAAAAATTGAACTCTATAAGCGATATGTTTTNCGGCTTAGCCGACGTACACAACGTTCCTTCTCCATTTGCACTGTTCGCATTAGGTAGCGTATGATCCTTTAGCGTCTTATTGCTATTTACATAAATGTTTCCCTGTTGTGGTCAATGTTACAGTCGATTGACAAAGCTCTTAGTTAGGCAGTTCGATATTTATGTTCTTGTTTTTTGGAACTTTACAATATATTAAAAAATTGAACTCTATAAGCGATATGTTTTTTAGGGTGGAATAGGTGTAGTGGCAAGTAGCGCACTATCGCACACACATGATCACGGTTTCAAACCTCAGATCGATATACGCCAACCAAGCGCTCTATCCCTCCGGGGTAGTCTAATTGGTACCAGACCCCTTTTGAGGACGAAAGTAGGAACTTGTACATGGGCTGATCACCGCAACACAGTATAAGCCAATCATTCAAAAGGTACCGCGATTCTGAACGGAAGTCGAATGCGGGGCGCATCCCCAAACGGGATTGATAAGGCTCGAAAGCTTTACCCTCCATACATACTTTATACTTCTCATATCGGTCCGTGTTGCTCTGATCTTTGTCTTTTAATAACTCTGTCTCATAGTTAACCTCCGATGCCTTGTGTCATATCGTTACTTTTTCCCAGTTATGGGACCTGATTCGAATATCTGGAATTTCAGGTCCTGCGTGATGTTACTCAGATTACTGCTCCTGTTCTGTATTCGAAGCGTTGCAGCTGGAGTCAATCCGATCTCTGCAAAAGATGTTAGTTTTTCTCGTATGACCGTGACTTCAAATTGAATCTCATAGTTCGTACTACTGGTGGATGTGGTGTAGCGTCAAGCGGCGCGGTACCACACACAAGGTACGGAGATCAAATATCGAGTATGCGCAGGGCAGCCGGTCATTCGTCACTCCAGGAAGGGTTAATCATGACTACACACAAGAGGATAAATGCACTGATTTGAACACTGGATAACCACCTCAAGTCGCAGGAAGTAACGTTGTGAAAGTACGACTGATGAACAACCTGGGACTAAGCGAGGCCGGTGAATTGTTTGATGGGTGTCTAAAACGAAATTTTAACCAGCGTTGTCTTTTTGTAGGGATAGCTTTCTCTATCCGAATCGGTCAAATGCTAGGGTTCAAAGGAGTTCACGACATCTTAGACTATCTGGTCTGCGTTCAGCAACTCATGACCCATGAGCTCCTTAACGCCCCACAAAACTATGGGGAGGTGGTTTGCGTTTCTTTGAAGGCTAGTATCTTTTGAAATGTAGCGCTTCAACCAGTTCCTGACCGTTGATCGTGAACAGTGCTTTCAGCTGATAGGTTGCCGATAATTCCAGCGGCTACCCTCGCGTTTATCCCTTGATGTGCCTAGTAAAAGGTGATGGCACGAATTTGGCGTTAGTCGATCATTGATGGTCGATTACGAAAGCTCTCATGCGTGCCCTTGTTTACTCATATGTTGACTGCTACGGGAGTGTCCTAGTGGTGTAGCCCTTGCTATTGTGTTCACATTATTTATACAAAATTTTCAACGCTCCAAATTTTGGTCGCAGAACTTTCTTGCTAACCTAATAAGGACTAAACCACAAGAATCACCTTTTTTTTTTTTACGAAAAACGCCTTTTCAAAACTGTTCTGACCTCTTCCTGGAATTTTCCCTTCTTGAACTGTGAAACAGGCAATCAAGTAACGAAAGTTAGGTCAGTAGTACAGGTTTTGCTAAGAATAATCTTTCCGGGAAGTTACTAGCCACCAAGATCTACTTTCCAAAAGTTTACTTGCCTTCTGAAGAACTCTAGTCATCGAATTCAGGTCATCGACAAGAGCAAACCAGACGCTGAAACGGTATTGAACGAGGAAGATTTTCGAGGTTACAGTAAACGGGACATAACTAAACTAGGTAATTCTTGAAAGTTCTATTTTTTGAAATTGCTGATAGTCATGTATGGAGCAAAGGCAATTGCCAACTCCTTTACTTTCTGATCACAGTCAATATTCACGGTCTAACCTTACTGTGACCTGTATTGGGAACTTTGATGGTTTCTATGATTTTCTTTTGAACTTGTTTGCGATCATTTTCGATGAAAGCAATGTTACAACCACACTATAAAAAATCTAATTTTGAAAGCTGCTATGTCATTTGCTACCCTTCTAGCTTAAACAGTAATTTTTGAATATATCTTCGTTTGTCTGAAATTTGATTTGTTTGAAATTTGTCTCTTGTTCATCGAATAATCAATTCATAGCCACCATCTCATCTCAATATCTAATACCTGAAACCCGGCATTGTCGCAACTTTGCCTCCCAGAGCTCCGAATCAATCTTAGAAAACTTAACCATCAGTTAAGAATTGCATTCAACAGACCAAGGAACATTTAAAGGCTGAGTGAGGTTGCACGATTCGCCTCGGGGTCCGTTACTTTCTTCCCGAAAGTGACGTCGCATCTGCCGCACCCGACCGCGCGCAATCGCGGGTATGAAGGGAAAAGTTTGAATTCTCAATGATAGGGTAGCAGCCGCATGACCACTGGCGCTTGTCGTGGGAATTCGGGGAAAAGTGTCGGCACGTAAGACCTTTACTTTGCGCGCAGACGACTTACTGTAGCCTGAATTACCCAATGGCACACACATTTGAACAGCTTTTCCAAATTCCCCTTCTATGCAACTTCCAACGTCACATTCTTGTCCAAAGCCTAGCTTTACTTCTTTTTCAAAGCCTCTTATTTCTCCTTTTCGCTACTTCTGCAGTATTCCGGACTATCACATCCATTTAATGACTAACACCTGATGACCCAAAAATATCGTGAGCTGAGTCTTCAGAGCGACTCTACGACTATGAATAGAAGTTGAGCTCGTCGACACTTGACAGCAACGAAACATCCACTTATTCAGTCAATGGGACCCCTCATGGGCAAATTTGGGAAGTTGAGAGAGTTGCCGGATCAGTCTAATATTCAGTTATGACGGTGACTATTCCCTCTTACTACGTGCTCGAAGGTTCAGTGCCTTCAGCAATGGTTGAGGTCACACCCGTTTAAGGGCGCTAATGTGGTAATGGCTGTGACAAGGATAAGTGCTTACTTGAAGAGAGAAATGACGGCCGTTTTCGACAAGAATGCAGTGGATTTGCTTATAATCAACGAAGAATTTGTGGATTTTCCCGTGAGGATGCAAATCTCATAAGGCATGGTTCCTATCCTGAACGTTTGTTCGGATAATAGTCAATTCTAGGGGTGTGGTGCAGTAGGAACGAAATTGTCGCGTCGCGGCGAAAGAGTCGCCGCGCGCGAAGAAATGTAGCAGAATGCAGCCGCAAGTAAGAAATTCAGGAACAAAAGAACTAACAGTAGAATCATGCCATAAGTAGTAATCGCTTAGCGAATGAGCTGAACGAAGAA
>UZAF01020527.1:1588-17613 GCA_900617895.1 Haemonchus placei | reverse complement strand
AAGGAGATTTAATAAAGTAGATCTGTTTAAGGAAGCAAAGTTTCAGTACCTACCCCTTAGAGGGACGCGCTACACTTCAATTTCATGTTGCTAAGAAATGAATTTGAATCTGCATGTAAAAGCGCCTCCAACCAATTCCACGTTCTGATTGCAGACATCAGTGGCTCCTCCGCGAGGGCCTTTAGGAATGATTTTTCATGGTTCAGTGATCTATCCAGGCTTTTTCTAAGGCAAAACCGTACAGACTAAAACGCCACCACTATACAGGAAGGAATTCGAACGTGTGGCGCAACTTGTGGTAGGAACCGAACACTGCTTTTACAAAGCAATCTGCTTGATTGAAAGCTTTTTTACATATTAGCTACATACCCTCAATTAGAGGTGCAATTCATGTCAGCCGTGAAATCCGGGCAAGCTGATTGTCATTTGAAAAGGCAAGCAACTATTCTGTCTATTTGGAAAGAAACCATGGCGCGTACCGCCGGAACACCATTTTTCCTTGATCAGAACAAACTTTGAAAACTAACATGCTCTTCTGATGTTAGCTATAGTACTCACTGGGCGTGCTGGTCTACTGATATTTGCGAAGCTTAAGTTGAAAACTCATTACTTTTTGAGATTGGCGTTTGCGAAAGTTCATTTGTTTCAAAAAAAAAAACATTACCGAAATGACCAATACAACTTGATGTAAAAGATAGTTCATTTCTCGCTTTACTATGGATTAGAATGGATTCTTGGTAACTATTTGTATGCTTTCAGCGGTTGCGATTGTCGTTCGGTTATAGTTGTAGCAAACGTCATTGTAAAAAATGAGTCTCCTAGAACTTTTATGGAATGAGGTTCACAAAGTCGATCTATAATTTTCTCTCGCTTCGATTGTGAAGCTCGACCACCTGAGTCCGACTGCTCGTCACCATTACGAAAAAAGTGTAACTAGCTTCGTTGAAAAAACGCGAAGCAATTTTTCTTGTTTTTTCACTTGTTGCGAGGGGTAGTTAACATAACTCTAGAACAAGCACCAAATCTCCTAAGTCGTTAGTTGATATCGTCAAATTGAAGTTTGCACAGCGAATTTCCTGCTTCATAGCTGACCAACGATTAAACTCTTGTTTCTACTCGTTTATTATAATTTATTTGTAAGGTCTTTTTTGCCGAACGAAATTGTATACAGGGTTCATTCACTCCCTTATTTGACCTTTACCTCTATGCTATTGGACTCTACTACGAACGGTCATTGCAGATCAGCAGAAACGCTCGTCTAAGCGAGCGAGTCGATCTAAAATTCGCGAAATTCTTCTCAACAGCTATTTGAACCGAATGAGATGACATGGTCACGCTTATACTCCTCTGCTGCAAGTTCGCTTCAATCTTACTAGTGTTAGCAGTCATACAGTGAATTGTAGTATTTCCCTTGTAACTTATTATGACTCAATTCCTGCAGATCTCATTTTCATAACAGTCCGTTTTTCATCATGCATATGGTTCTGTTGTATAAAGATTGGCGAGATGATATCATTTCGAAGGTGTAATTCGTTCTGAGCCTGGAAGGCAATCAATATACATTTGAATTTTCCCTCTCCAAATAGCCTATTTGTCCGTGACCTCGGCACATTTTAATGTGATGAATGGTGGATAAGAAAGGCTTTGATTTATAGCTCGCAGTGGCATGAGGTGTAAAGAATCATTACATCAGAGAGAGATATACTCTTTTTCCTTTCCTACTTGGTGATTTTTGCGAAGTTCAACAATGAGTCTGAACTTCCTCTGGCCGAGATAGGAGCCTTTCGTGGAACGTGAAAACTTTGCCAATTTATATGAATGTAGCTACCATATTTCCAAGTTTTACATCCAGACAGTATCGTGGCCTTGAACCAGTTTGTTTGACAGAGTCCTCTCTTCGTGGACGATCATCCATCCCGATCTCTCGTAGCGCAATGTTTTAAGGTAATTAAGAACAGGCCTTTAGTCATTACTATTAACTAGGAATGTTAACTAAAGTAAAATATTCAACCAAAGATCCCAGACGTTTTCGTAACGAAATGCTAATTCTTCGAGAAAATATTAGGTGGGTGCACGAATTTCCGCAGACGAATTCCAAGGGCCGTTCCGCGAATCATGTCAGAGGTTTACCGGTGAAACTTGTCATATTCTGTAATATAGGGTATTGGCTACCCATTTAAGGGCAGACAGATCAGTGTTTCCCCAAAATCCCGTTGCTCTCAGACTGATTGGTCATGGAACGTGATGAACCATTTTCCCGGGGGGCCCTTCCCCTGCTGTTTGATTTCAAGAACACTGGCATTGAAGCCTACCGGATGCTTCTATGGAGGAAGACCTTCAACTGAACGAACCTGTTGAGATGGTTTCTCTTCACTCGAGGGCTTGCAACGAAAGCGCAATGTTTAAAGTAAGCTGTGCGTGCGTTTGGTGGTAGGACCAAAACGGTGTTGTGAACTGTGAGCTGCTGAGCCCAAACGAAACTGTTTTTGCTAACCGCTACGAACACCAACTTGACAGCTTGTAGGATGCTCTCACCCAAAAGCGGTCGTTAATCTCAAGAAAATATCATGAGGTGCCGTTCTACCACGAACATGCCAGACCCCATGTTGCGAAGAATGTCATTTGAAAAATTGCAGTTGTTGGATGGGATCAGCTTGTTCAGCCCGCATACTCTCCGGAATTTGCTCTTTCTGATTACCACCTATTCTGGTCCATGCAAGTCAGCTTGGCAGATACACGCTGCCGGAATGCCGAACAAGTGCGAAAATGGGTGGATAACAGGATTGCTTCAAAAGATAAAGACTTTTTTGGACCCGGAGTCGATAAAATATCAAAAGATGGCAAAAAGTTGTAGCTAACTATGGGCATTATTTCGGTTAATGTACATTTGTTAATTTTGTAATAAATATATTTTTGCACGCAAAAAACGGCGGAAGTTAATGCACACCCTAATATAAGTCAAAGGTACATTTGGAAGTTTGATCTGCGACAATAAAGGAAGAAAGTCGCCAGATTTCGTGAAATATAAGGCTTCTCAGAAGCAAAGAAATAGAGGGTAGCACAGAATCAACATGACTTGTGTTCCTTGTAGGAGTACAAGCGGCATGATGGGAACACTCATGGCAGAAAGCAGAAACAGGCCCCACTCACAGGGCCTTATAAGGCAAGAGCCGCAGGGTCGGTCCCTTCCTTCGTGTTAACGGTGGAGCCTCGGCACTTTGGTAGGTAGTGTGGATTAAATGGGAAATACGCTCAACTTTAAACAATTCATATTGGTGACGCGATACGTTTGTAGCCTAAATCCGATTGTCAATCTTTCCCCATTACTATTCGAATAGCGAACATTTTGAAAAGGGCATTATCTGGAAATCCACAAAAAGGGTCCTCACGATCCTAGTCAGTACGCCGTCTGAGGGGAAACTTTGTCTACGATTGGACCTCCAAGTTAACAACGCGCGTAGTAGCAGCGGTACCTGATTTACAATGGTGTTTATTGCGATTGAAATAGGCCGAAGTTTGAGCAGTGCACCCATGCAAATGTAATGTCCTTCTCACAAATTAAGAAATCATGGATTAGTACTCACTAACATTCAATTTTGACGGTATCTGGCAATGAATCTGCAGCCACAATTTTTCCACCTATCATTAGGCGTGTGACCCGATCGCAATTCAAAATCGGTCCCTATCACTGCACTTACTCGTCTTATCGAATGAAACAAATCAAAGAGTCAGAGCTAGATCGCGAATACCGTAGACGTTAAGATCCAACTGGTGAGTGACTATTGCTTTCTGATGTTCATTATCAGATCTTACTAGCAGCTATCAGTTCCTGTCACAAAGTGCGAACGGCTCCAGCTTCCATGGCTCTATGTCAGCCCTCATCTATCAGTCCAGAACACCAATCACCTTCGATCCCTTCACATCCCACAACACCTACTAATGTGCCAAACCACTGTTTATGTATTATACATACTAAAAGGCGCTATAGCCCTAGTACCTCTCTCCTTCTATGGCTCCTTATAAAACCCTAATAGTTGATATCAGTCTCCATCGCTAAACGTCCACGGTCCCTTCGTAATCCACACCACATCCCAAAGTGCCGAGGCTGCACCGTTAGCTTAAAGGAGGTGATCGACCCTGCGGCTTCAGCCTTATAAGGCTTTGCGTGCGGAGTCTGGGCTTGCTACCTGCTGTGAATGTTCCCATCCTGTCGCCTGTACTCCTAACAATTTTGCACGCTCCAGGCCCTCGGAAACAGGAGGTATGCATTTGCTATCAAACATTTATTTCGTGCATGCCCCACCCCTGTGGGTGGAGCCCGGGCCTGCCATTCTGCAGTGAGTGTTCGAAACAGACCGACTACACGCCTACCAAATTTGAACAAACTAGGTCCAATGGGGCAATGGTCCTGAATTTACGCCCAAACAGTTATTTTGCGCACGCCTTGCTCCTGTGTGTGGAGCTTGGCCCTGCCACCTGCCGTGAGTGTTCAAATCAGGCCACCTGCACTTCTACCAAATTTGAACGTTCTAAGTCCAGGGGGGCAAGAGTTGTGAATTTTCGGTCAAACGCACACTCCGAGACACTTACCGACAACCAGCAGACAATTATACCGGGTGCGCCATAAATATGTTAACAACCTTTCGGAAGTCCATTTCCTTGTTTGTAGAGTTTCTCCAAATATGCATCTTCCCTCATGTTCATGATAATTCTCAGACTACATATCTACTTTGGTGCTCCCAACTCGTCAGATTTCGAAAAACGGTGAAGCTTCGCAGACATCCACCGGCTGTTCCGTCTTTGCGCGCAGTTGAGTGAGTCCCTTCCCGGAATCGCTACTCGTTTCAACATTTTTCCCACTGACAGTATCTTGAATCGCGATGCGTAGACAGGTCGGGGCAGACCTCGAGACGATCGTTGTCTCATATACAACCCCTTTTTCGAATAAAATTACTTGGGAAAGAGTACGCGCAAAACCTACCGAATACGAGAAAAATGACTGCTGATTTGTTTATATGTTCTATTCCGATCAGGAGTCTACCCCTAGTAAATACAATTGTATCGAAAGCCCTATGAGATTCTTGAGAAGAAGTTGGAGAGAAAAAACAAATGCCATGCGCTACCTGCGCACAGCACGCGCTCCGACAAACCTTTTCTTGATTGGAGGGTGTTCAGCGTGGAAGAAATGTTGAGACACCAAAGTACACATATGTTTCACATTTTGAGGGCCGAAGCCGCTGTGATGAGTCAGACCGCCACTCATAGCCATTTTCCCTCTTTGATTGAAGTTTTTGCTAGAAACTTTACCATCAGAGCGATATCGCAAATTTTGGTCGAAAAAAAGTGCAAAATTTAATCCAAAACTTTACTAGAAGGGTCCTTCTGAAAGGATGCGGCCGAGAGGCAGAGATTTCTTAGGGGTACTTTTTAAGAACTACTGCGCACCTGCTCACGAATGGGAAAAGACTAAGACTGGTGCTGAGGCAATGTTTGCGACCTTATCCCTGCTTCCAGTCCTCCTACAAAATTTCCGGACTACAATAAGGTGGCCGCTGGATATCGTCCATACTGGAGAGGAAATCCTGCGCTACAAAATGCACCACTGTTGCTGCTCATNAGAAACCATTGAAAGAATCCCAGGCTGGAGTTTTTCAGGAAACTCTGCGCGCCGCCGTCAATGAATAGCCGCAGCATCTTTGAACTATAATTAGTACAGGAGACGGTTATATAATATGACTGTGTGAATTCACCGTGTATCAATACGAACTGCGGTTTTTGTAGCCCAACTCTTTTGTTACCATATTTATGGCGCACCCTGTATATGGTGGGATGATTTTATCAAATCAAATACTTCAATCATGTGCGCTTCTCTTCACACGGCATCACAATATGGCATTAAATGTACACTTATCGTTCTTATACGAAAGGTCAGATATCTCAACCAGGTGAAATTAGGGGCTAGAGCTCCTGTGTAGTTATTATAGAGTGATTTTGTCTGTTGAAACCGACAATATTTGTACAACTTTTACAAAAGAGAACTGCCGAAAATCATTCCAAGACGTTTTTAGATTTTCTTCCAGCTACCTTCCCAAATTCATACATCGTCTTCTAACTAGTAACTGCGCTAATGAAAGAAAATAGTTCACAAACAAAACACTCATAGTAGAGGAACCGGAAAAAACAGTTTCCCTGGACGCCGGATTGACAACTTACTAGGTGAAGAGCTTAGTCAAATTGTAAGAAGCGTACCCTTATGATTCTTTTTCTATGATTCACTTGCAAAGATTGAGACCAGGAGTAGGAAATATCTTATTTCGATGAAGATATTTTGATATTTGTTCTGTTCCAAATTTTAAAGCTCTCAATATCCTCATTAGAGATGCCCGTTTGTTCTCTCCGCTTATCATTTCTGATGACTTTGCTTATGTCGTGTTAAATTGGCTGTTTTCAGACAGAAATGAAGAATTCTTTCTTAAAGGCAGAGTTCACGATAAAAATGGTTCTTGAGATTTCTCCATACGATGAATTCGAGGCCTCACGCATACCATATCTGACGCTATCAGGTTGGAAAGTGGCCCAGTTAAGGCTTTATAAAGGCTCAAAGTTTGTACCATGTGTAATTTCGGACGAGTTTCACCGGCATTGTGGGGGCTGCATCTTCACAAGGGAATCCATGTAGGAAGTTCAAAGAATTTGGCATGACCCATAACGATGGTGAAAGGCAGTTTTGTACAGTTCTGGTTTGATGTAGTCAGCTCTTTGTGCAATTGCAATAATTGAAATTTCGTCCGAACACCGACTTCCATGTTATTTACATAAGTCATATCAACCTCGTACAACCTCTATTTTCCTAATTTTGAGGGGCCTTATTTTTCTCGAAATTGACGATTTTCCTCGCTTTCTACGCTACCAATGAACTATTCCCAACCTATACTTAAAAAGGGGTACCTCGAACTTATTTCGAACTTTGCCTTTACACAGAATTACGCTACACCGAATGTGGTCTCCCTAGATAGGCCAAAAAAACTACGACCAAGACAAACCATATGATGCACGCATTGAATCATTTTAGACATGGAAATCACTAGATACTTTTGACGAATTTTCGACGAACATCAAATTCTGAGGCTTGTGGTGATTTGCTAGGGCTAACTACGTTATGGTACACGAAACTCAGTAATCCATCAATGAGGAGTTCACCCGGGTCTCGGTGTAGTCTCAACACCTAACGTAACCGTTGTTTTCGTGATAACTAGCAGTAGTATAGTATATATGAGAGAATCACTGTAGGATGCTTATATACGAGGCAAGAGATGTTAACCCACTGCGCACCACGTGCTGCACCATGTGCAGCACGCCCCTTCGTTTCTGCATGTCGGCGTTTTGGTCCAAAATCACACTAAAATTTGAATGAAGTTCGAACAGCACATACTTTGCGGTTCGCTAAAAAGCCCGCTCTGTGTGGCCGCGTGTTGCACGCCGTAAGTCACGTTTTCGCGTCGCTTATGATGTTAATGTGATGTGTAGAAATATGATATCGAAAACCTTATTTAGAACATGTTGCTCACATGAATACCATTAGAGTTAGCTATAAACCATTTTTTTTCGTGGAGTTTACCACCTATACATCCAGATATCACAGTATGTGAGGGAAAAAAGCGACTCAGACACATTAGTAATATGACCTGGTAATCCAAGTACCGGAGAGTATTTGACGCATCACTTTTCTGAGTTTGTGATATTAGAGCTTTCACAATGTTGAATGCAAATAACAAGCTGTATCGTTTTGTTAGGTCTCTCATAAGCATTGATAGATTTTGAAAGTAAATTTGCCGGCTCATCTTTGTCAGAGTGACGTACCAAAAGGAGCTTCTTGACTTTGCTAGCTCTCTGACAGAGATGTCTATGTTAGGGGGAACCTCACATCAGAGCAAAGAAAGCGAATGCGGGTGACAAAAGGCTCATCCAGGAGGAGGGGCTGAAATGAAAGATATCAAAGCAGATCATTTCTCTGAATTACGGGGTTTCTAAAGACTCTGTTGACTGGTAGGCACGAGTGTTCCCACTTTGAGTGAGACCTGGCTGAAACCTATACACCTTGTCCAACCTTCATGAAAATGTTGTAGCCAGGTATTTTGTGTATTTCGAAGGGTGATCGCTCCAAAAAATGGGTAGAGAACTTTTTCCGACACAAAATAAAATTTTCGTTCCACTGGTTTCGCAGGTTCAATGGCGGATTCCTTTGAAGCACTGGGCGTGCAAAGATGATGTGAAAGTTGTAATTTTCGAATAATTGTAGACTACAGAGTCTCCGAAGAGAGCCCAGATTGTTAAAGGAAAATCCTTACATAGTTTTTAGAGATCTTGTATCTCTTGCGATCGTACTAGTGGGATCAAGGAAGCTTTTAATTTATCGAATATTATCATCGGAGTGATTCCTCTTCTGGATCATCCACAGTGTCTTGCCTCAAAAACGGTTTCACTGTCACACTGACAAAGAATGTCAGGAGACATGCTTTGTAGGGATACCTGATAATAGAGGGAAGAATATCCTGGGATGACTTCTCCTACCGTTCTATCGCCAATTATGAATCAGAGGAATATGTCTCCTGTGCAATTGAATGATCATAGTAGAACAGGATTTGGAATCATTTGCACATTATTCCTACTCACATGCATCTACCGCCGTATGTGTTCAAACTGCATTTGTAAGCCCTGCTATAATTACGCCCAAAAATATATTTTCTTTCGAGTGAATGTAACCAGTGGCTCCTTCCATTAGAATCGCAAATCTACGGGAACGGGAGGCATGAATTTCCCCATCTGTCCTGTATACCGCAATGGAACTCTGTGCTCTGGAGAAGAAGTTTTTCTGTATCAAGTCCATTCGCCTTCCCATCTCGCATCTTCAGAATTGTAGTAGCATCGAGGACATCTCCCAAATGAAGCGATTCAGATGAATAGCTGAGACAACCATAGATCTTCACACAAAGGTTCAAAAAGCATCTTGAAATGTACAATGATTGTAGGAAAAGCAAAATTATCGGCACCGGCAATGAGTTTCCATAGTTATGTGAGCAATAGACGAAATGTTTTTTTGTCAAGTGCTTGAGAAAAGGCCGGAGGATCGCAGAAACACTCCCTCGGATGAGGCTATCATTTTTCACGTTCAGTTTGAAAGTGTTTCTAAGGGCAGATAAACGGCCCTAGTTCTTCTATTTCCGCTGTAAATCCCATGAACATTTCTCTCTGGTTTACTTTTTTTAGGCCCAATCATGAGATGACCTTCTTCCTCTTTTTCAATACGAGTACGGGCATCCTTGTCCTACAGAAGATGGCTTCTGTCATCTGCGGGCCTCTTGCTTATAAATTATCTAACCAGTCATTATTATTCGGCGATGTTCTATCAAGCTGAAAGCACTAGTTCATTACCCCTTTCTCGAAAAAAGCCTTCTTAGAACCAGCAAGCATCACGTCCTCGTTCTGCAGGCTACTTGAGGAAGTTATAAGTGACCATATCAATCACCATTCGTCATTTATCGCGTTATTCCAAAGCATCAACACAGATTAATATTGTTCCTCCATTGAACGACCATTAAAGTATAAGCGAATGTGCTAAAATTTTTGATTCTGGAGGCTGCTGCGATGTAATGTAATTTTTTTTGACTTCGCAAAATCTCCCATAGGATCACACATAAGAAGTGGTTCACAAGTTGAATGTCCTCGATATCATCCTGTGCTCATGAAAATGATTTCCAATTACCTAAGCAGTGGGATGTTTTTGATGGAACTAGTCAATCATTTTCTGGTGTCATATGGGGGTCGTAAGCGCTTCTACAGATTTGTATACCAATTTTACATTTGAAGGAATTCCGAAAATTCCAGCAAGCTGTTGACCTGTTAGCAATTTGGTCCAAAGAGTAGCAGTCGTCTGTTAACGCAAAAAAGTGGTGGCCATGGAGTTATTGCTCGGAAATCCGCCTGATCAACTATCGAACGCAATTGATGGTATGCTACTTACCCCGGTTAACTCTGTAAGAGGCTTAGACCCTTACTACAGTAAGGAGTTAGAGTTTTCAAAGAATATCAAGAACAAGTCCGAATCGCGCACCCACACACATTTTCTCCGAGAACGCAAAATATCCGTGGGTGCGCAATTTTGACTTTTTAATTTGCAACCTCTGATAGTGTAACACCCTTCTACTCACCTCTCGAAGAATAAAGATAACAATGCAATCGAAAATTTGGAGAACAATTTTACCTGTAAATTACAGGCTTGTGTACCTATACCCTCCCATTTACGTCAATTACACACTCAAATGGGAGGGTTTTGGTATTCCGAAGCCACTGCTTTTAGGCATGGGTACCAAGTGGGAGAACGTCCGTTGCGCGCGCCCGGGGTAACACCGCCCACTTCGCGCGCGGCGCACCACACTGAGGTCTCGAGATGACATTACAGTGCCACCAGGTGCCAGTGTAGCGAACGATTTGCATTTGTTTGTGTTATCTTCTCTTCGAATTGACTGCCGTACCAAAAGTTACTCTTACTACAGCTTAGGCTAGCGCAAAATTTCCGACTTTTCGAATTCGTAAGGTGTTGGAAAGCTCGTTTTTTTCGGCGGTCCCAAAGTGTTCAGAAAGACAAGCTCAATACGTCAAAGGCCTACAAAGATTCGGCTCAGAAGACTCAACCTGTGTGTTAGAAACTTTTTCCATAGTGCTAGTAGATGTTACTCTGAGTGAACTAGAAATGTATCAACTACTCTTGCACATGCTCATTCTTAACATCGTATAACCATGCTTCTGTCATGTATAAATTTCTAGCACTCGAACTGTGTCAGCATGGTTAGCAATCAGTTACTTACTGCTGACCATGCTGAAACTTCGAGGATATTAAAGAACTTTTTTCGTTATACGTTTCCATTCAGTTGCTCACTATGATCATTTTCACGTGTACATTTTGTAAGCGTAATAAATTGAAAATTAGACATTCGGACAGCTCGGCCGAATACCCTTTCCCATGCAGCTTCTGTCGTTCTACTCTCGTCCAACCCCTGACTTTACTTCTTCCTTAAGACCTTATATCTCTCTGAAAACTTTGAATTTCGCATTTCTCGGTATTAAGCACTATTCGAGGATATCGCTTACACTGCTCTTCTAAAACTAGATACCCAAAAGTTATCATGAACTGCGCCTATGAGTAGTAGGCTTCGCTATTCACACAGGGTGCAGGGTTTGCTGCGGCACAAAACTCTACTATGTGATTAGCAGTGTCTAAAATGACAATTGATTCGAGTGTACTAGTCCTCAAGCACAATGTACACGAATTCAATGGGACGACTTTTCATTGAGATTTTTCTAAAGGTACTCACATGTATTTGTAGACCTGAATCGCCAAAATCGCCAATCTACAGCTCAGGTGCGTCATTTGCAGCTACAAGGCAATTAAGGTTTTCTAGTTCAACTACCAGTAGGCTTACAATTATTGGCTATCACTACATATGAACAGAAGATCATGGTGTCTTACTATGCAAAACAATTCATTTTCACCTTGTTCTGCAGCTTCTAATATTATTCCTATCTCATATAAGCACCTTGCACGCTCCCTGACTTCGAAACTGTAAAATAGCTTTGCGTGCCAGTGCGGTAATAGTGCTGAGTTGATCACCTTCAGTTTTGGCCAGAGTCTAGACACTGTACAACGCAGCTTTACTATTAAACTGCAAAATACTAGATATTCCAAGTTTTTTCAACTTCTTATTGGTTGAAAACAAATTTTATGAAGCAAAGAATCCAATGGAAGGCTAATGGGAGTTTTCAAGCTAAAATATTATATTTATTACAGTATTATAGGCTACTACAACTGCTCCTCTCCGACTTCTCCATTGGCTGGTTCAGCCCGTATAATGTTTGTGGCATCTTGCTTCGTCATCATCACTGTCTCAATCGGGCTACAAACAATTTTTGCTCTGGTAATAGCTCTCAACTCGAAAACAAAATTCATTAGAAATCTGTAAAGAGATAGCACACTACGCTCCTTGATGTAAATGTTAACTTCTCTTTCCCAAGGAAATGCTAGGGCAAGCAGAGCCCTATCCCACACGCACAATCGAATACACGATCCATACCCACCTGAGTAACCAGGTTTTTTTTTTATCTCCGGAATCTTTTATTCAGTGGGAGATCCGTGTCGGAGAATAAAAGCTTAAATTGCGCCACTTCAACTCCACCTTCTCTTCGAATTCAAAAGTTTCTGCACCTGTAAATGAAATCATGATGCATGGTGTACAAAAGCGGGGTAATAGCTAGTGAACCTTTTTAGATTTCGCTGAAGATTCGAATGATAGTCTTCGGGCGCCACCACAAATCTAGGTGCAAATGATTGATTCATCCTAAAACGCAAAGTCAAAATTATGATAGATTATTCTTTAGGTGAACAAGCATGCAGGAGGACTCTTCACCGAACCTTGAATGAATTTAGTAGCTGTTATCTCCTTTTTTATGTACGCCACGCTTCCTAGTCTCACTCACAGAATTAGAGACATTAGAATGAGGATATGTGCCACTAATTATCGAAGCACTCGATAAACCAGATTATAGTTACACTATGCTCGTCGCCTATTCATTTTTTCCAGACGTGCCAGAAGCTCAAATGCTGGAAGTCGGACTTCGCCTTCTATCTTCTTCAGCTCATGGCATTCTTCGGCCTATTTAACTACATCGGATACTTGGCGTTATATGTTCATGCACTTATTCTCTTTGATACACCTAAACTCTCGAGGATGACTTCATCAAAACCAACAGGTTTTCTGAACAAACAGAACAATTGACCTCGAACCAGCTTTTGTCTTCTATGCAGTATGAGCAACCTTCAGTCACACACTTTGATTCTCGTTTTCGTTTTTTCACCAATAATTCATCTTGGGAGAGGGCCGACGGATAAATTCAAGGTCCCTACGATCCACATTTTGTACCTTATCCAGCTTCTCACTTTACCCTTCAATTACCCTTTCTATGAATCTCATCACAGTTTGCCTCTGCATTGAGCAACTATTCTGTTTCAGATGATAGGATCCCATCTTCAAGGCAGCACTTACGCTTTCGTAATTGCCAATTTGTGTCTCACTGTTCAACGCCTATTCTATACTTTACTTCCGCTGAGGTCACCATTTATTCTTACGGCGACAGTTGAAAAGGTGCGCTACCAGGTTTCCATCTCACTCTAGTTGTAATGACCCTATGCTACTTTGAAATTTTACAGCTACCAGAACAGGGTTTCGAAAGCTGTCACGCCACTGATCACTTCTGGTCCTCAAAAAAAAATTCATTGAATTAACAAGCCTCCAACCCTCTGTTATTCACTTTTACCTTCTCTCGTGTTTTAGTTCTAGGGAATTCAAGTTGCCCCCACTAGGGAAAGAAGAAAGAGTGAGCGCGTAATCTCTGAAAATGATACCTTGAATGTAAATACTGGAACCAAACAGGAAACTGATATTCCATCACATCGGAGCTTGCTATGCATCTTTTAATGCGGCAAACATGATTATCGATTATTTATCTGCAGATATGTATCGCTTCTATTATACTTTTCTACATTGTGGACGTTGCGATTACTACATTGTCGCCATTGGCATCTGTGAAATTCTGCCCTCCTTTTTTTCTTTTTTTGTATTCTGGGCTAGCACCTTTCCTGTGAGTCTCAACTTTAAGCGATCCCTCTTACTTATTTGGTTCGATGGCTATTTATATCTCAGGCTGAATCGGCTATTTACTCACGCGGCGGGTTTAGTGAATGTAACAGCTTATACTATCATGTTTGCTATATTGTATATCAAAGGATCGCTTTCCTTCAAGAGCAACAGGGAGATACGCATGACTGTACAAGTAAAAACTATTCTATTCAAAGACTCGTCCAATTAGTAGTTCTATTAGTATTACATTTTATTAACTGCTGGGAGAACACATAACTCGAATAGACACGAAAAAGGTGTACTCCATGACCCACACAACTTTATGATGAATTTCTGTTGCAATAGATGCAACACTGAAAAGTCAACCCACATATGTGTTTGACCTGAATCTTATGCGACACATGCCTGGAGCCTGCATAGAGCACAAGGAGCTTCAAAATCCGAATGTTCATTTCTTACGCGGATTTTTCCAGGCAGCACTATTATCTGCCTGCGAATTGGCCTTCTTTCTTTATTGGAAATATGGACAACTTGCTGCACTTCCTTGGGGACTCATTCTGAGTAGCTATACCAAGCTTATTTTCCACGACGTCCTTATTCTTCCTTACGTGATCTTTAATAAGTCGGTTACAATTAACTTACGGTGAGATAGCTTAACTTCAGCTCAAATTTTTAAAAGTTGCTCAAGTCGATTCCCATAAATAGTAAAGGAGGTCTGTGAATATGGAGTCATTAAAGCAGTCAAAAGGCGCAACATTCCCTTTTTCTTTTCCCTCGATCAGTCGCTGGGCTTGTTGGAAGCACCATTTTCTATCTATCCTATCTATCCTATCCATCCTATCTATCCTATCTATCCTATTTATCCTACCTATCCTATCTATCCTATCTATCCTATCTATCNTTTTTTTTTCCCCCCCCCCCCCCCCCCCCCACCTCGAATCTAATGAGTTCGCTTCGAGTTGTAATGTGATGATGGCTCTTTTCAGGACCGTTAGAATAGAAATGAAGAGCCTTTTTTGCAAACAAAAATCCAGAACATCGATTGTGACCTCTCGTGGCCGGTCAAGAAGTACACTACGACAAAAACAAGGCGCTTGAAGCCATCACTGAACTGTTTTAGATATGTAAGTACTTTTGACCAACTGCATTGTGTGTATCGACCAGCATCCAATGCATACTTTGAACTTGTGATGTTCGGTAGTAATATTATAGATGTAATACAATTGTTGTAGGATGCCGATATACAAGAGGGTACTGGCATGTCAGTGAAACCTATAAATGCGCTGTGTTTGAAAGATATCAACTATGAGATTTAGAGGGCAATGCCACATAAATATCAGTGTAATAAAGTATGAGTGTGTAATAAATAGTTTTTTATCTACCTCTATCTTAATGCTGCATTTTATCGATTGCAGCCGCACTCCTTTACAATTAGAGTTGAGAACATTGCATTGAAAGGGAATGAGCCTATATGAGCCGGTGGCTCATAAAAAAAGTCGTAGAGTGATTTGTGAAATGCAAGAGTTGGTGGATAGGAGAGCGGCAGTTCATAGCATGCAATAACACATCTCGGGGCAATTGTAGGAATGAACTTTGTGTATGCCTGGGAAGGTTTTGATTATGGAGCTATACCACTACCTACAAAGATTTGCATTTCTTGTCTCTCACCCTGCCTCTGAATGTTGCTTCAATAATTCTTTCAAAGTTGGCTACAGAAATTGATGAGATTATTGTAAGGGGACGTGAATCTCCATTCCAAGAATAATATATCTTCTTTAGAAATGATCAGTCGGATTCAAGTCCTTTCTGTGGTTGATAAAAGAAGTACTTCGAACAGTGAGCGTAGTACTGAAATCAGCTACTATGACCAATAGACCACTCGAATGAATACTAGTATAACCATTATAGATGAGTATAGAAATTATAATTTGCTCCATGGAAAAAAGACATGCAAACTCATACTAACATAATAAATCTCTGAATAAGGATTCAGAAATGATCAATCTGAAAAGCGACGTCGGAAGAAACGCAGAAGATGAAAAAGCATATTTGATTAAATGCTGGCCATTGAATTTTCGTCAATGGAATTAGGATTGGATGAAGCTTGGAATAGAATCATTTTTATTTGGACAGTCATTCGTATCTCCCTGCTCCTTTTGAAGGAGAGTGATCCTTCGATGAACATTATAACAAACATGATAGTGTAAGCTGCCACATTCACCAAACCAGCCTTGTAAGAAAATAGTCGATTCAGCCTGGCATAGAAGTTTGGATGCTCTACGTGCAACCCCCGTTGAAGCAAGGGAGGATTTCGACGGAGACCACCTCCGTGCC
>UZAF01020524.1:0-11050 GCA_900617895.1 Haemonchus placei | reverse complement strand
ACACTTAGCGCGTTATATATAGTAGGATAGGATTTATGCTTATAGGTGAATGAATTTTCGCTTACCATTGTCTGTTATTCGCACCAGGACCCACACGCGCGCATTGAAACACACTGTATAGCTCGCCCGGACGCCCCACTCTTCTTCATTTTTCTGGTTTCACTCTCGTCCAGCCCCCTTTTCAACGGTTTTTCGAAGTCTTTTTTCACTTTAGAAACACCTTCAGTTTCTTCACCTCTGTCACCCTAGTTTCGATCTTGTCTTCCATTTTTCATCATAATTGGATTACCCGAAATTATCGTGAACGGTGCCTTTAATTAAGTGGATTGCAAAAGTAATTTCACGGGTATTAATCTCTTTCTGGATTGTGCCATGGATCCATCGTCCACTCTGAACCATTCATTCGGAAATGAAAAAAAACTTTCAATATTGGAGTCACTTATATAATCTCTAGAATTGAGGTGGAGTCAGGCCATTGGTTTCGAAATGATAGGAGATACCATAGATCTAGAGGAATATCATTAGAATTCTGGCCCTTGGGACAAGCATGGGGTAAAGCTGATAACGGCAAATTTCAGCACTGATTTTCTGCTAAAAAACGAAGAGAAACTGCTCTTTGTTCACAGGAAGAGAAATGACCATAGCCTAATCAAGAGCTTTACTTAAGAATTTATATGAAGGAAAGGAGCAACTGAGGCCAGAGAAAGTGAATGGGGAAATCGTTAAAAGAGAAAATACCTCATTCAACTCCTGCCAGTAGAGGGTGATACCTGCGAGATACCTATCTTGGGATGAAGCGGCGGAAACAAAGGGGAACTCAATACTGAACCGGTTTCATAGAGCTTGTCAATTCGACCTGAATAAGCATTTCAAAAACAAGGTAGCGAAGTTTTCTACCAGATCGCTACTTGCTGGACTACGGCGAAAACGAAATCTTTGAAAGCGTTTGAACAGATAGACCATGGGTCTATTCCCACAATGGTTGTGCCTGGGGAATATGCCGTGTCAAACGTAAACTCCTCTTCCGAACTGTGGGTCGTCACAGCATTGGGGTTCGGTTACATTACGATCACTTGTATCTCGATGACACCCTCAATTTGGCAAAGGTAAGAAAGCGATCAGAAACACTACTACCACTAAGGTTTTCCTATAATCAGCTCTCGCTTTTCAACCTGCAGAAGCTGTTCAAACCTTTCAATACTCCTTCCAATGCGTAGAATAAAGGATATTTTTATGTATAGTAAAGATGAGCAGAGAAGAGGAGGAGGTTTTTTGTTGTACGTGCTTGATTATTGCCAAGTGGAGGCAAAAACACAGGGTTACTTCAACGTGGGTATGGCCATGTGAAGGAAGCTGTCATACATAGTGTTCATGGGTCAGGAGGTGCTGTCGCAGTTGGGGCGACCTCTTAACCAACTGGGCAACACCGATGGATGATTTAGATGAACCAGCCAAACATTTTAACGCCCTTGACCACTTGCTGATGGCGAAACAGCGAGGTTTTCCTTCAGAAAACGTTTCGCTAGCGTCTTTTTCGCTCCTGTACCGCAACGTATGTGTGCAAGGGCGAAAGAGGAGTCAAGGACATGAAACATAACAAAATGCGGAAGCAACACCAAAACGGCTTTTATAGATTTGTGTCATCCCCTATTTGTTAGCAGAAGGTTAAGGTGATCGTTTTAAGACCATCCTTAAAGGGCTGTGACCTGATCTTGGCGCCATGCACTGTGTACTGGCTTATGTATACACACCGAAATCCGGCTTTACCTAAGTTATAGGTAAGGGAGGCGCCATCGAGGTAATTGCACAAAGATCTATGAATGAAATGAATAGTATGGGGTTCCATTGTGACCCATAATTTCGCTTTGTTCTCGTTTCTGCCAGCACTTACGACCCATTGGATGGAACTTTATGAGAAATGAAATAGTACAGAGATTCCAATAACCCAAACAAGGCGCTGATAAGAAAGGGCAAAGAATTCTTTCAACAACCTCCATAATGACTCAGCCTCCATAATGACTGAAAAGAAGGTTTTACAGTCAAGGGAACACCCCTGTAAGTGGATACATTGAACTACGTTCGAAATGAAATCCGAAACTTTTTTGGAAGTCAGAACTCAGAACAGTGGTCAGGCATCAGCGATTGCCAAGAAAAATATATTTCCACTGATATAGAAGAGAGTTTAACTTCACTTGGTCTTCCAACTTTGAGTGCTACGAGTTGAGCTTTTCGAGATGGAAATTGGCTTTCCATTTTGCTTTCATTTCGGAAAGTTTCCGAACCTCCCTCAACACTCGGACAAATGACAACATTTTGAGACATTGAACTGATAAAATTTTGCTGATAGTCTTTGTCGTTATCGGCTGACACTGGACAAATAAAGACAGAACAACGATTACTGACGGCAAATTGATAACGAACAAAGAAATCTGGAAGTTGAATGAAACGGCATGGTAAGTAGCTGAGAGAAACATCTCAAATTCCCGTGGTGGAAGGGACTTACACGCTATGAAATAGAGGACATCAAATGTTTGAGAATTTCACATTCAAAGAAATGGGAGGTTGTGGGACGATTATCAAATGAATCATCCCCATGCACACATTAGGATAGAGATGGACGATTCGACTGGGTATTGGCGCACGTGTGGCTCGCTACGGAACTGTTTGATAACGTCTCAGTGCAGCTGCGGGAAAAATACACATATGGTGCTGGACGGCGGTAAACAAAAAACATGAAACGCTATGTGCATGTGTGTGTGACTTTTTTTTCTAAGCCACTACTGGTTGTGGATGTTTTTAGACGTTAGGGACGTCGACAGATTTTTATCAGCCCTTTCCATCAAACTTCAATGTGGCACAATGGCTAGTAACGTCGCGCCCAAGCCCATAAAACATTCCATTCCCTTAGATTCGGTAAGCATTACCAAACTTTTTTGAAGTGCCAAAATGTTTTCAAGCACCGGCTTTAGCTTGGAATACGAGTCAAGGCTTAATACGAGCCTTTCAAACACTTGCACTATACTCGGAGCAAGCCGATATCACGGCGTATTAGTCTTGGTCGATAAACTAAGAAGATTCCCAGTCCCCAAATTTCATTTTCTTGAAATTTTCTTTCTGCAGCGCAATCAGGAGGGTAGATCGGGGAAATTCATTCATTGAGTGAATGGCTAACTGCTTTGCAAGTTGCGATCAATACTGAAACAATCGTAAACAAAGCAAATTACCTATTAGTAATGGAGCAACAAAGAGATGAAACTATTTGTGAAAACATATGAGGCATGTTGGTTGTTGGCAGAGAAGCGTAGGCACAGTGGGGTGTACATTGGAAGAGATGGAATAGCCACGTTGACGTGTTTGCCCTTCGTAGTATTTGAAGTGCCAATGAATCGATCCTACGAAGCAGGAAAACCTGGATGGGTCTAACGAGGTCATTACCACGGCTACTAGTATTNCCTTTTAATGGTAGGTATGCATTGTAGATTGTGACTAAGTTAAACGGACAGGAAAGCACAGATTAGTATTATAATAAGAACGAGGAAGGATAGTGAGTTGATCTGATTGGTCGGAATGGGAGCCCCTTTTTTGCTTATGAGATCCTCCTCACCCTTCCCCCTACAACACCCTCCAACCTCTCTGCCGTCGTCTTCAGGTACGGTTGCACCCACACCGCATGGGTGCAGGATGGTGTCATAAGCTGAGCGCAACCAACTATATACATACTATTGATGCTTAAATGGCGCCTTTCATACTGGAGTAGGAAATATTTTCCTTCATCAAACCTAGAGAACTAGACCAAGAAACCTTTTGCACGCAGTTTGAAGTTTTCTTCGATTAACCCGGGCTCATTCTACTCTATCTTCAAAGAAAACTGCCGAATTATGCTGACTTATTCAATTACTGTCTCCCTTCTCTCAATAATCTTTCAGTTTTGGAGTGCAAATCGGGTAATTCAAGTGGGCAAGATCTGGACAGTTTGGTCTGGCTGTTGTGTTTTGTAGTGGTGTGTTGTTTGTTTTGACACAGTGGTTTAAACCGCAGGAATGAAGCTTCTTTGATTAGCTTCGACGCGTAGGGGGTAGGAATCTTGTCTCCGTGCCTCTGATGTTACCCTGTATAAAGAACGGTAACATAGCCGTTCACTCATTTTCTATTTCTTAGGCCCACTGAATAGCTTACAAACAGGTGTTTGGTCTTCAAAAAATTACTAGTAAAGCATGACTTGTTTTTTTCTGCCGACCGTTTCTCGTTTTCGATTTCCCTTTTTAACAAAGACATTGACCACCAGAGTCCGTCAATTGCAATGAGGAGATGGGCCGCCCATATCCAGGTGCCTGCGATCCTTCAACAGCAGTGAAAATCACCCTTACAAAAACAGTAAATAGCCTTAATGTCAAGGTTGGCATAATTTCCCTTCGAAATTGCGTACGAAGACTTTCTTCGATACCAAGAGAGATGGACTGCACAACGTACCGTCGTTGAGGGATCAAGTGGGACACAGTTCATGATTTTTTGTGATACCCGATCATGAAGTTGAAAAACACCCGAACAACACAAAGTAGTCTAGTGAAGTAGTAGAAGTCTATGCTTCCACCGTTCGAAACGTGTCTGACCTTTCCCAGAACAAATTGTGGGGAGAACGCACAGCTTAAGATGTGGCTCGAACCCGTATGTATGTGTAATTTTCGGGGAACCGTGCTCATTATTTCCCAGACTACCAACAGCTTCCTCACCTCAAGCTTGAAAGTGGTTGATTAATCAGCCAATATGGGTTGTAAGACGCAGAACGGTCATCTTACGGTACTTCTTGCTCCTTTTTTCAAAACCTTCGAGACAGAGTGAGTCTCTAACAGGACTCCTCTCTGATACCATCCATCATCACTGGTTCCGCACCGCTTTCCTATCGAGTAAATTAAAATACCACTACGAAAACCATTGAACGGGCACAATATGCGCGGATACCGTGAAGATTTTTCGTCCTTAACCCCTCCCGAACTCATCAAGAGCGGACTCGGCTAGTGGCACGATCTCCTCTCAAAATTCGGAGCTGACCTTGAAACTTGTTCACTTCCAAAAGATCACCCACATGAATCGTGGGCGAAACATTATAAACGCAGGTCATTTTCATGTTTTTTTGGCTCAAAGAACATGCACCATTATTTTGAAGGACGCGCTCCGCCACTGTTATTATAGGGCAATGCGGTAGAGTAACAAATAGTAGGCAATGTCGAGGATACGGCTTACAAAGCTCAAATTATGCTTCAGTGCCTTAGATAGCAACCGAGCTCGTTCCTTTTGAGCTGACCAGGCACTTTGAGCTAACGCTTGCCCGCGTCCCTTAGTACATCAAGAATCCAAAGCCCATAGACAAAAAGCCAGTTCAGGCAGTGGCTTTTGACAACTGAAGAGAGAGGAGCGCCGGTTGTGGATTTGCCTTTGAGCCCTAGAAAACTGGACCATCTTCCTCAATATAATAAGATGGGAGAACAGAACAGCTGTAGCTGCGAAAGTACCAACAAGAGTAGAAGTTATAATGAGTCCGATGCGATACAAACGCCTAAGAAATGGTGAGATATCTCTGGATTGGGAAGGAGGACTGGGAAGGTGATGTGAGAGTTGGTAGGAGTGAGAAGGTTCAGAATAAAGACGATGCTCGATACATCAATGAAAAGTATGAAGTTCGGAACAAACAATGAATCAGAATCATTCAAGGATTCTTAGGACGCTCTACAATCTTCCTATATGTAGAGACAAACTTGGGAGAGGGCAAAATTCTTCATTCCTCAAAACCTATGCATGGATAAAAATCTTTGTATACATTCACTGAGAAGATCAGTTATTTATTTGAAGACTCATTTTGTAGCAACCCTTTCCTCACTTTCGGTCTACCCATACATACAGTTCTTGAGCTCTTACCCCTCTATCATCATAGCAGGGCTTGCCCAGTAGCTCATAGCTAGATGGATTGTTGTCACTGCAAGCATTCACGGAATATAATATTTCCAGAACGTTTTTTTCACTCAGTAGAAAGTTTCTGTGATTCAAGGAGAATTCTCCGTAATTTACCTCATCCTTTTCTTAGAGGATACTATTGCACGGAAGACGAAAAATTAATTTTTTCTCGCTATAATTTATTCGGCAATAAGTATGAGCATATCAGAAAATGTTTAATTTCATTTTAATTCAAATTTTCTATCGCTGGAGGTAGGCTTTGGTTGAGATGAGCTCAAAATCCATGGAAAAATCGTATTCGAGTTTTTGTTTTTTCTTCGGGGTGGATATACAGTAGCGCTCAAAAGTCTTCGGTGAAATGTTTTGACGCTTTTTCTTTCATAACTTTTTTCTTAGAAGACTGAATCGCGCAAAATTTGGATGTGTTAAACTAAAGCGTATTTCACCCTACCCGTCACAATTCGACTGCGAAGCTGCAATATCCACAGATAGAGCAAGTTGCTTATTGCGTTNTTCTCATCTATTGTGTTCGGCATTACCGCTCGTTCACTTCAGACATGACAAAAAATAAATAGATTCTAGAAGGACCATCATCTGTGTTTCCAGACGGTTTTGAGTTCATGCTCTTCGGAATATCTGGAACATGATCAGATTGCAGGTTAAAAGTGGTAATTATTCACAATACACCCACGCACCAAATATAAAAATTTCGTATGATCAGATCCAATAGGAAAGGAGTTAGGACTGAAAAGTCTGGCTGAAAAACCATTTTACCGAAGACTTTTGAGCGCTACTGTATGTAGCTCCATCTACCGAACTCTAGGTATATATAACTCCAGAAAACGATCCCTCTATGAGTGGATATTTACATCTTTTCTGATCAAGTGAATTTTCGTTATAGGAATGTGACAACCATGATGTCTTAACAGTAATACTACACAATTAAGGAAGCAAACCAGACCATATTGATGACGGTACCTATAAAAAAGGTTCTTTACCTTTTGAGAAGCTTTTTGGGGTTGTTGTTTACTGAATTTAGCAGTAAAAGAGTAGGTTGAGAATAATTTCGTCTAGCGGACCTGGTTACACTGAAAATAATCGGGAAAATAGTTTTGATAAAATTCAATTCCAGCACTGGTAATCCTTTGTACAACACCAAATACAAAGAGGAAATGTATTTCTTAGAAGTAATTGAAAGATTCCAAATTTCTTCCCAAAAAGTCGAAGATAAAGGTTAAATGATTGAAAGTGACGCAAAGTTCTGTGAAGTAAGTGCAAAATTATAAATGATAGTAAAATGTCAAAAAGTATTAAAAGGCATATTAAATTTGATGTGAAGTAACAATGGTCCCCTCAATGGGCTGTTAAATAAAAGAAAGTAAGTCTAAGGTCAATTCTAGCCTAATGATCGTAGTAATAATTGAAAATACCTAGATATATTATGAAATAAAGATGATGAGTGAGATAATAAATGGCATGTATTGCAATGTGAATTGCAAATACTGGAAACTGCTCTACACTAAGAACATTTTAACCATTCCTTTTTATCGTAGCCAGGACAGCTCAGAAAGTGAATGGAGCTGGCTCAGTTTTGAATTTCTGTATGCATTCCAACGAGACGCAAACAACTATAAACGCAAAAACATTTCATGAGTTGAAAGGCTTTGGCTGTTAGTGCCGCCATTGATAGAACATGTTTGGAAGAGGCTTGAGTGGTGTAGAAGAAGGTGAGGAACGGAACGAGGTATACCCTTATGTGACGAACAAGGATGAGAAGGATGTGAACGGAGCTCGTTCAGCGGCCATTCAATGACCGTCGTTGAAAATTGTCAAGTGTCACGCGAAACTGATGTCCGAACCGAACTGAATACCAAGGCCAACGACATTGGGCATACTCAAAAGCAGGCAAACAAAGAAATGATGTCGTCGTTCGTCTTCGCATTGTCACCGGGTGATGACCGTGCCGGCTGGCTGTGGATGAGCCAGAAATACTTTTCAGTAAACAATGAAAATACTCTTGACAGAAGCACCTCTGATCTGGTCCGAATGCAAATACGTTGGTATGTGCAGGTTCTTGTTGCTGGCTGGTTTACTCAATCAATGCAGCTTGTGGGAGACTGGCTTTGACCTGATGCACTTTCATTTTCATCTCATTCGATGGTACATGACTGGAACTCCTATAGCGACTGTCGTTTCCGATATCCTCCCTGATCCTGATATTATTAGGAACCGATTTCCGCTTACGTGGTGCTAGGGCAGCTTGAGTAAGGATTAACTTACTGACTACTGATTGACAGTAAATGGATACTCGAAATGATGAGGACATTTGTACCGACAAACCCTGTGGAAAGGGCAATAATTAGCTACTACAGACGACGGAAGAAAATCGCGATGGTGTAATGGGAACTGCAAACCTGCCGGACTTGAAGGGACAGTGTGCGACAGCTAGGAAGTACGATGTACGATTTACCCCAGGAAACTGAAATCTCAGAAGTATCAGGGGAAGGAAAGGAGCATTGTTCGGTTTCGATCGAGAGAATCGGAGAATCAGTGATACGTAAATTTTACTCAAGAGTAACTAGTCATAAGGAAAAGAACAAGAAGTACGGCAGGAATGATTGCGTTACTTATACTACGTATTTACAGATTGATCGGTTCTGAAGAGCGTAGAGAGCAGTAAGAAAACGAAAAAAATTAGAGAGAATGGTGGAGCTAATTGAGCATTGATCGATATTGATCGGATAATAGAAGGATTAAAGACTAGCGCATGCTCGGATCGTTATCGTTATATGGAACATTGGCAAGAGAGTAAGTAGAAGTCAATCGAAGATGGGAGGAATCACCTGACTCATAATTTTTGTCAATTTACTTTTTTCCAAGAATACAGAGAATGTGGAGTCGAGCGGTTGATTCCTATCTGTCCTCAGTCCTTTTTCCCATTTTCAAATCTTGGGAGGCTCTCGTCAAGTCGTCTGTACTCTCTACCGATGAGCAACTATTCCTTTTCGCGAGGCCATTAACTCTTCGACGGCATTGACTGTGATCATTTCCCAAGCGGTATAAGAAAGGCCTCGGCAGTGAGTGCCTGTACTTTTCGTCATTTCAAACCACGCGTTAGCATATGGCGCCTAACGACCGGGCTGAATGTCGTTTTGCACTTCGAGAGGGTGGTAGGGATCAAAACTATTCAGTAAGAGGCTGTTGATACTTACGAAGTGCGACGACATTGCGTTCCACGAAACCAGTGAGTCTGTAAGGGTTCACTTGGATTCTCGTATACTTTGCGCTCCCCCACACAGACGTTGGCGTAAAAAACAGCGTGGTCATCGGTCTGGGGATTAACTGTGATACTTATACGAGGTTTTGGGCATATGAAAGGCACATTACACTAAGTTCCTTAGCGGATGAATGACCTATCTCTAGAGAAGAGGGGAATCCAGTTTAAATTTTGGTTGTTGCCGCACCCCCAATTCTGCGTTATACATACTACCATTTCTCGTTGAATATAAAAGATTTCTTTTCATCTGCAATGGGATATTAAACAGCATTAGAATACGATAAGAGGTCAGTTCCGTACTGGACTCTAGTTCATGTCCTTCAAACTACTCATGCGAATCTTGAAAGTATCGTATTCAGTGCCTTGAGAGAGCACAATGGCAACGGAGCCCTTTCTGAGTTCGTACATTCGACATTCGATTCCTCTGAAGGTTCACTTTGTTCCATCCTGTTGATTCCATGTCGACTTGAATTTTTCCCCTCAAGCTCCTCCACTTCTGGTAAAAATCCGGGTTCCCAGAGGAGATGCAGCTACACTTTTCGTGCATAGCTGAGGTCCTCACTCCGCGCAGCACCCACCCCTAGTCATATACCCTACGACATTTAATTTCAAATTTGAACTCGATCGGCGTGGGCACGTTGGCTTTGAAGAGTCCGAACAGTCACCCTTTGTACCGCCCTCTGTTAATAACCCTGACCCACTCCAAGGAGTTCGAACAACTAAGTGAATCAAGATGTGGGGGGAAATTTGTTACGAAGCGAAGCCTTGAAACAATGAGTCAGCCCGTTGTTGTTTCAGTGGCGATGACTTGTTTTTGAAAACGACAACGGAACACGACTCGGACAATTAAACATGGCAAATGATCCACGGGAACATTTCGAATCGAATAACTCCTATTNCTCATCAACTCCTTTCAAGCATGCCCCATTCATTCGGGTAGACATCCATTCGGAGTCGCTGTGGTAATCGAGTTCGTATGGGGCTTGTGCACTGATTGGCAGCAATCAACCAATGCAAGATTCTGCGTTTTTACCCCACTGAGCGGTTTGATGCTAATTAACTGAACCAGAAGGTATGGGAGACCTGGCCGGTTTGAACGGAACCCGACACGAGGTTGATTATTCATGGGCGCATGCAGTGGTCGTAGAACCGGGGATCAGCTTATGATTGAGCTTTTCAAACTGACTATGAGATGGATGATTTTTCTTCAATTGTTGATTCACCTGGAAAGGAGTTTTTTGAATGGGAATGCTCTATAGCCGAACATCGGTATCCAACAAGCAATTATTAGTTGAGAAGGAGAATTAGAGCGTCGTAGATATCAGTACGTGGCGGCAGAGCTTGGATGGATGACTGCGCGGTACTTGAGGAGCTGATTAATTGTTGATTCTTCAACGGTTGACTCCCAATGAAGTGTATTTACTTCCTGCCGTTTGTCTATCAACCCATAGGGTTTGAAGTGATTCAGGGTGCAGTTCAAAGACAAGGCGTTTTCAGGTTCTGTGGGTAGTAAAACTCCCATGGCGTCCATTTCAGATCCCTCTACTCGACTATTCTAGAAAGATTATAGTGTGATCTGGTAAAACCACTCCAAGATTATAAATGTGATGCTCACTACCAATGGTTAACTCATGAACCCTTCTCACAATGGACTGAAACCGGTTTTCGAGACCTCACAGAGAGCTCTCAAAATGTGTAGCTCAAAAGATGTCGGAGCTAGGGTTACAGAAATTCGATGTCACTTTTTTCTACGAGAAAGATGAGCTGAGGATGACCCATGTCAACAATTTTGTGTACATAGCTTCGGGTTACTTAAACATAACT
>UZAF01020521.1:0-17639 GCA_900617895.1 Haemonchus placei | reverse complement strand
AAAAAAAAAGGCTAAATGATAGTAAGAAGAGGAATGTACTAAGTGCTTCTCCGAGGCCATGTCTATAAAGACCTTGTCTCAACGATTAGCACATTTCAGGCGTTGAAGCTAACCGATGATAAGCTCACCGTCACTACTTCATCGAATACCATTTCATTGCCGATATCCAAGAGTACCCGTTTTTTCCTTACTGCTTTCGGCAAAGCTTCGATTTCTATGGCTTTGGCGGCTGAACATCGGTTGGGCCAACGAATGTATGATGGAATCGTCATCGCCCCAAGTAATTCAGAAACTAGGTGAGTAATCAGTAAATACTAATCAAAAAGTAATCACAGGCTTACACTTGAAACCTTGGGAAATTGATAACTAAATTGACAAGAAATTTGCTACTTATCACCTTGTACCGCGATAATGGTTTCAAGCCATACTCCTATACATTATTCAATATCTGATTTGAACGGGTTTGTCTGGGTTCTTGTGAAATTATTGCCAAGAAATCAATTTGCATGCTAGGAACCCCAAGCTACGTTCTCGGGTCTTCTATGGTGCTCATAACAACTTGCCTGATTCGAACTCAGTGGCCGCCACAAGAGAGGCACTACGCTATATTCAGGATAACGATGCAGACGATGTTGTATTCCTATTTCTTATTTCAGGTGATTTTAATGGTGAAAATTAATAATGATCATTTTGGTAGCTGTTTAATTGGGTAACTTTAATATCAACTATTAGTCTGAAATGAATTAGTGTAAAAAATCACGCGGTTTTTAAGACTTTCGTGCATAGAGATTGATGCCTAGACGCTTCAAAAAATTTTGAGAAACCAGTAGAAAACAAAAAAAAAAGAGTCCGAACATTACGCAATACAATTTTGTTTGTGCTAGTACAAATCTCATAAAATTGCTTCGAGCGGCAATTGCAGAATTTCCGGTTTTTCCCTCTTTTTGTATGTTGTTTTTGTTTTTTTTTACTTTAACCTTAACTACCAGTTGAACACTTATCTTGAAATCCCACTCAGTTTTTTTTCGACAGGAGGTGGTTCGGCTCTGTTTTGCGCTCCTGATGGGCTCTCTTTGGGAGAAAAACTCTCTGCTATAAGAACTCTTACGTCAAATGGTGCTGATATTCGAGTACTTAATGCATTTCGACAAAAATTATCTGTTGTGAAAGGAGGAAAGACGCTCAACTTTGTGAAAAAGGGAGAGGTATGTTCCGAACCTTTTGGCACTCAAGCGACACGAAGGAATTTTAAGACTACATATTAAGCTGCGGATCCCAATTGAACAATATTTTATTCAGGTGGTGGCCTTAATTATATCGGATTTAGTCGGTGATCAAATACAATTTATCGCAAGTGGTCCTACTATTCCACAAACCGCATCTATGATAGAATTGTCCAATGCAATCACTACGTCTCCAAAGTGGACATCACTGCTATCACCAGATGTTATGAACAGAGTTCGGGTATGCTCAATATAAATCTTTCTTTAGAAATTTTTGTCCTTCAAAACAATCTACAAAATAATAGCAAATGGAGGTAATGAATCATTCAATATCGACCAATCAATCGACGAATCATGGTGCGTGCCCTCCTTCCAGTTGGCTTATTCCCTTCTCTCCAAAGATACACATACTTTTCAGATTTACAAGAACACGTTTTGGCAGAATGGGTTTTAATGTGGGGATTTTCGTAAACATTGATGAATAGGTCAATATAATAGGGTTATATAAATAGGGAAGCAGGGAATGAACCGTCAATAGTGGTCAGCTTCTGAAGATTCTCAGAAAATGGATCAGTTTTTGGAATCCCACAATCAGCATCCTTGTTCTCTAATGTACACAACTACTGATTGCACAGAAACAAATCAATAGTAATGGTAAACAGGCTGTTAGTGCTTCTTTAGGAATCGTCGCAGCCGCCAATGCGCCATTCCGAACCTCACAACATCATTATTGCTTCGAACACGTACGCACTCGAAGAAATGAAATGCTACTTCACCTCGCTTGGGTATGACTCCCACATTGTTAGCTCAAATCTTGAAGGAAATGCTACAGAAGTTGGACGATACTTCGCCGAATTAATTGCTGCGGGAAAGGACAATATTTCTGCAAAACTGGAAAAGTTCGGCAAAAAGCCTAACTTTTCGCTGGGAAATACGGTATGTTCAATAGAGAACAATTTCTGCATTGATATAACTAACTTTGATGAAATAAATAAAGTAACATCAAAAACTTCTAACCCACCTAGGTTGCTTTGTTGTTCGGCGGCGAGACAACTGTTGTGCTACACGGTAATGGACGAGGAGGACGTTGCCAAGAAATGACACTTTCTTGCCTCATAGCTCTCCATTCCAAATCTGATCCTGCTCCTCCGTTTCTATTTCTTGCCGCAGGGACTGATGGACAAGATGGTCCTACAGATGCTGCTGGCGCTCTTATCTCCAATGATGATATTGATGACGAGTTAATAAGAGAGGGCCAAAGCTACTTGAATGCATCAAATTCGTACGAGTTCTGGTCCCAATTTAAAAACGGTAAAAATCATATTAAACCAGGGCCAACTGGTACTAATGTGATGGACGTTCAAGTAGTTTTGCTTGACTTTGGAGGATGAGTGTTTTTGCACAGGAAATAGGACAATTAAGGTAATTATAAAGGAACTGCCACCAACTGTTTAGTTCACTGTCACGTCGTATGTCTTCTTTTACCTTATGATATTTAATTGTAAAGACTGTACATATATTCAGAGAGAAAAAACGAACACCAAAAACTGTATCACAGATCGAAACGACATTGCTTATTACAAAAAAATACGATAAGTAATGTCTTAGAAACAATGTCAACTATCTGCTGATCTTAGATATAATTTAATAAAAATAAATAGAAATAGCGTTCAACAAATCGTACTGGTTGACAACTTCATACTACCTCGTACTTTTCAGTCACCAAGCGAGTCTCGACAGAAAATGGTACTGCAGTATTGCCATCATTCGTTTGAACTCCTTCCACCTTAAATACAACACAGAGGATGAATCTCAACTCAACGCCCCATGACGAGCCAAGGGCTAGATGGAAACTCTTAGGCATAATATTTGATCAGACAAGCAGCTTACCCCAATATCGCAGTATAATTTTTCGGTGTGGAAACGGACATGAACCGGGAAGAAGTGGTCTGCGTGACCATTCGGCACGCTGAACTCCAAGGTTCCAGTCGAATTAGTGCTGAAAGGCAACCAAAACGAGAAATGAGAAAGCACGGCTTGAATGGCGTTAACTACTACCTGTCAATGACCGGCATTGTCCAAACAAGCTGGTTGCGGCTTTTCTGATAGTCGTAGGAGCCCTCACATTCGGAGACTACAGGAACCGTAGCAGCGCTGGAATAATTATGTTACAGAACAGACCGAAGTTGAAGACCACTCTGTTTTAAAGGGATATCCATTTATTTATTTGCTCGTTCCGGTATTTCCCGTTTTCTCATTTTGAGTGCCGTAAACCCAAAACATCAAAAAAAAAAAAAAAAANCCCTAGAGTGATCCCTTGGCAAACTCGGTGTTTGGAAACCAAACCTCAGCTAGTCGTTTCGCAACCCTCATTTTTTTAGAACTTTGATGAGGAGTTATAAAAACAACTGTCTACACATCATAATGAGAAGCCATGAACATTACATTTACTAACTGTAAGATCAATATGTATACTTACGGCAAAGGAACTGTGATGACCACATTTTCCAATGAAAGATCTTCTCTTTGCAATGTATACTCGATGTTCACCTGACACCCATCAGCAGATTCTTGAGGCCAGCAGTTCACTTAAACGAAAAACATTCAGAAACATTGGTGAAACTATGGTGGTAAAACAAGTATAGAACGATTTAGCGTTTTGAACTATGAAAAACCTCTACATCGAAGAAAATGTAAGGATGGCTGTAAAGCAAGGAAGTTTATTGACTTACGTGCAAGAGGGAGCTGTTCTTCTTCAGTGAGCACCATTTTCCATTTGAGCACACCGACGTCATTGTTGACCGGGAACGGTTTACCAGCCGATTTCAACTTGAGCATGTGAGAAGCCTGCCATTCCTTTTTGTCAAGATTGGGATGAACCTAAGTAGTACAGTAGCAGTAAATTTGACTAAAACCCAGTTTCTGATCAAGTCTCCGAAAAATACAAAGGTTGAAAAGGAAGAATTGAACTGATACACTACATCATTTGTTACCGCAACTGCCTAAGCAATTAAACAGTTCAATTTGGCTAAACCCAACATCTACAGAACACCCAACATATTTTTCAAATCATGAAATCGGTAGGCAGTTTGGGAATGTCTATGCCAAAAAAAATGATTTCTTTCAAAATCAGAACCTTCAAAGCGCTTAACAAACCTGCAACTGGACTCCTGCCGGGGCTTTATTATGCATCTGAACAGAGACCGTATTGTACTCGGGAGAAGATACCGACAGCGATACCACTCCAAGAATCTATAACATCTTCCGATAAGTCTTCGCCTAGTAGAACAACATTCTTATATAGAAAAGTACCTCCACTCCTTGTAAACCTCCATCCCGGCTCACTGTGGCTACCATCTTTTCCTCGGTGCGAACATGAACCGCTTCACGTTTCACGTTAGATATTGGAGGAGCAACTGCTGATACTCCGCCGTGATCGCGCTGCAAGACACGACGTTAATTACTTTAACACATAGCTCCAAATGTTAGGGGCCCAAAATCTAAAGGTAAAGGCTCCTAACAAATTATCCAGGGGTGACTTACCGAAGCCTTTTCGACCGGTGCAATGGTTTGTCCTTCTTGACGAAGTTGTTGCAGGAAGACATCTTCATCCTTGGACTTCGCTCCAAGTTTCAAAGCCTGTAAGTAATAACAGAAAAAATAAAATAGTGCGAAGCCAAAAACGCCGATTTCAATACAGAGCGAATATTAGTAATCGATAAAGCTTTTGCAATTACGTACCTTGCCTCCACCGGCTCTTGATGTAGGAGCAGACTGTCTGGGTGCAACAGGTTCTTGTACAGCAGTCAATGGCGTCGATGACGATGAAATTCCGGTAGCCGATGCGGTGAAATTTGCTTGAACAAGAACTGATATTAAACTGCACTGTTACGACAACAAAGCTTGACTGACCAGTTGGTTTAAGGCCCTTGCTGAGAGCTTCCTTTTGCATCCGTTTAAATTCTTTCGCCTTTTCTGCCATTGCCTGCTTCGCAGCACGTTCTTGAGCCTCAAATTAATCAATGTTTTGAAGGCAAACATGTAGTACTAACCGAGGCGAAGGGGGTAAGGGTAGGGATACCTCCTTGATTTGAAGGAATACACGCTCTTCATGGGAGTCCATCTCAGTAAATGTTCGGATCTGAGCCAAGTTTACATTCTCCCTGAAAAAAAAGGTTCAGGCAGATTGAAACAGACCAGTTTTAGAAAGAGTACAACGATACGTAAGCCCACGTACCTGTAGCCGAGCGTAACAACTTCATCAAAGGCAAAGATTAGATCGAAGTCGTGCGCAAGAATTTCCTTCTCATCATTTGATCGACAATACTCGGGAATCTGAATTCACTTATCTAGTTTGAGAATTCAGAATAAAATAAATTGCTTTCTGTCCTCAAGTCCTTTATTCTGTTTGTCAACACGAAATTCAATAGAAAAACATTTTCCTTTGCTAGGCCACCGAGTTCGTATGTAACCAGCATATTATATCGAAAGGAATAATTATATGAAAAATGCCTCGATAAATCATAAAACAAATATGTCTTCAGGGGCAGTGACCCCTAAAACGGTAAATGAGTAAGAAATATACCTTTGTCGGAAATGTAACGTGCTCTTGTAGATTCTACGCTTTTACAGAAAGAGAGATACACGGAACACATACCACGCGTGAAAAAAGTCTCAGCGTTTCGAGATCTTCCAGGATATTTGACGTTTTCGTTGTAATGAGCACCATGTAGAGGTTATCCAAAGGATGATAGACGTAGCGTACACTGTCGGTTTCAATGAATGTGTGTTGTCGTTGGGCTAAAATCATTAGGCTAATTTCGCGAAGGCTACATAATCCGTGTAGTATTCTAAAAAATTGGGCTAGCAGGACCACTTTCGCGAAAGTGAAACATTTTGCCTCAAAAAGTCAAATAAAAAGACCATAGTAAGGAAACGGCCGCTTTTTTCAGGGGAGCTTGTGCTAACTGCTGCCCAACTTTTTGAATTTTCACAAAGTGTGAACGATAAGTGGAGTTTGCAATTAAGAAGTTGTCATGAAAAAAAGGTGTTCAGTATGCTGGAAAGACGGCAAAACCCGTCTTCTTTAGGATGAATTACTTGCCACCCTTTTTCTCATTCCTACTACCGAACTGCGTCAGGTTATCGCCCACACTTCTCTTACAGTGCAGTGTGCCCAAAAATTGGCAAAAGAAGCCCTGATAAAGAAAGAACGAAATGAAGACAAAGAAAAGAGCCCGTGTCAAACGTAAAGCAAGCATTAAAAAGTGATGAAGCACTATTGCAGCAGATTAATCCGACACACGACAGAAGCCGTTAAGAGTGAAACAAAAAGGTGATCGTAACTTGCTTCTGGCACGAACCTGCTTTGTTTGAATCTGAAGTTACGATGTATTGAGAGCAGATATAAAACAGTCAATAAGAAATCGGCTCCCATGTAACAATATGAATGTAGTTCACTAGCGAGTAGAGATATCAAAATTATTGATTTGATGGAAAATTCCGATTGGTAGAGCAGAAATGGTGAGTTCGAGAACATCACAGTACTCATTTTGCTCAAAAAATCTCTTCCAGACGACTCATTTCATGCTGCGCTTTGTATTCTCGATTCACAGCCAAAAGCCTTCTACACATTCATTTCTCTAGAGCGCAAGGTTCTACTATTGCGTTGAGACAGTGTTATGTTTTAGTATGACTACTGCCACTATTCTTGATGCCTAACACACTAGAATATGGAATGGAAGAATAAAAGCGTTTTTTTCTTCTAACGGAGTGAGCTTCTCTAAATCACATCGTTTGGTACTTGCACATCAACATCGTTTCACCTTCATTTGGCTAAGATGAATAACTCCTACTAGTCCTCCCAGTTATGGTTGTTTCTGGGAAGTTGCGACACCTCGCAGTGGCCATCGCAGGGTAGGTATGCTCTCAATTTCTGAATAAGTGCCACCAGTCATCTGATATCCACAGTGCGAAGTTTGACAACTGTTCCTTCATAGCAGTGGAATGATGCACGCTCACGAGCGCCTTCAACTGGCTGAATATTTTTTGACAGGCTCCAGAGATTTTGAGGAGCTACTGACAACATGGCTAACAAACGGTTCTACATATATGGACCATTACTTCGATAAAAGAGTCGGATCTGCGAACGAGAAACTCCTCAATGCCGTAAAAGTACTGTTTGCATAAAATTCAATTTTTGTTACAGATTTGATGGCAAGAAATGGTAGAAGAATGAAGTCGTTACGGAAATAAACGATGTTGTGCAGAATGAATGCAAACCTGAATCCTTATCGCTGCCTATGAGCTTGGGAAAGGCATCAAGCAAACCCTCCATACGAGCTCGTGTCATGTCCGAGACGAAAACTCGGGTGACGAGCGCTGAAAGTTGAAATGCATTTTGAACCTCTCAATCTAAATAGAAAGGAGAATAATATGCAAACCTTTTCCAGACTTCGACACAACACTAGCCGAGATCAGCACCATTATGGCTTATTGTACGCGTATCCTACCGAAAACAGGGCAATTAAGTAAAAATAAGCGGAACGGAGCGGACGAAACAAGCGAAGTGCAGCAAACGATAGCAACCACCCAGGAGCTTTTGAACACATGAGTTCCATTTGAACAAACTGCTTTACTATAGACACGACAAGTACAGAACACGACTACTTCAACGTAAATTTACAAGACAAATTCCAAAAGAACAATCCAACGAAAGCTGGCATCTTGCCAACACTACACGTCTCAGAGGTGTTCGTTGTAGGACCTCTTTCCTACGATCAGTTGCTTCCCTTTGAATCCTTCAACTTTCACCTTTTCAATTCGAATTTTTCGTTATACTGAATTGTTGTGAAGGTTGTGACCTGTTTTCTTTAAACATATATGAAAATATACCTTGGTATCGTAGTATATTTGCAAATTAATTGCAGCAATAGGGCTGTGATAAGGTACTTTGACACGAAATAGTGATAGAGATATTGTAAGAAAACCTTTTGGAATTTGCCAATTTCTTTTTCTTCCCAACAACAGATTTTTGCAAATAAAATAACTGTTTATTCAATGGTTCCTATTAGAGATCGTCTACTGTCGCGAAGTAGGTTTATTTTCCGCTAAAGCAGCTATTCCATCGGTGTTTAGTCGATACAGTAACCATCCTTCCGTCTTTGTTAGGTTTTCGCATGGTAATGTTTCATAGAAAGCAATTGCATTAGAATTCCAGTCGAGCACATTCCACTGTAGTCTAAAAAAAGACCTTTATGGGTAGAAAATGACCCAAGCAGATTTTTTCTTCGAGTATTTTTAACTAATCTCATGACCTTAACTACAGAATACCAGTAAAGACATGCTTACCGTTCCACACGCATTTCCTTGGCTAATTTTCCCAACTCCTGCCACAGCAGTCGACCGTATCCCTTTCGACGAAAAGGTGGTCGCACGTAGATATCCTCCATATGGATGTACTGACCAGTCCAGGTGGAATAAGCATAATAGAAGAGAATTATTGCCGCTGGTTCACCCTCTTCACGCAATAAAAAGCCATCAACAGCTTTTTTCTCAAGATCGGCTGCCAATTGTGCATCATCGATCTAGAAATAAAACGGCAGTACACCATTTTTTCTTCAAATTTTGGATTTGTATTAAATTTATTCCTATTAAGGCATCTATCTAAAAATGCCTGAAGCTTACCTTGAACTTTACCTGTATACTTTAATTTTAAGTATCATTATGTAGGGACTTCAGATGGGGGCATGGATCAAATGGGATTTAAGTGACCACAAAGAAACGGGGGTGGAGCGCGATATTCATCGGTGCTCAGTGATTTCATTTATGCAACTGATCATACCTTGACATGTTCGGGCATTTTCTCGAACTCGGCGAGCTCTCTAACCATACTCATAAAAATCGGAGCATCTGCTGGAGTAGCACGAGTTATTGACACCGCCATAACCTGAACAGGAGCCGTACAGTTTTGTTTTGGCCTTAGTGTACGTTCGCTCCTCCTATAAAGAAGAGACGATCAGGAGACTCATGGCTATTGGAGAAAATGACCGAAAGGATATGGGATCCTACTAAAAATCCGCAACAGTTTCCTTGGCCATAACAGTTGTTTCCATGAAATAATTGATAAAATTTTCCCATGAACGAACAGTGTGAGAGACTAGTAATAGCAATAAAACGATAAGAAAAAATCAAGAGAGGTCGACCGCATTAGCCGTTTTTTATAGCAGCCCTCCGCAGCGTCCATAAAACTTTCAGAGATAGCGCGAAATTTCGGTCGATAACAGCGAGAAGAGTGATGAAGGATGGGTCTATTGAGCGTTTTTTTTTCTGTCTGGGAAAATGAGCTACGCTCAATCTGAGTCGAATTCAACTAAATTTCTTAAGAAATTGCAGAAATAATCTTGAAAAAAGTAATATTTCTTCAGCGAAACTATTAGTTAGTTTTATGTAGGTGGACAAAGGACTCAATAAGTTACTTTCAAACAGGCAACGTTCAATAGCTCTTTGATTCCCGATGGAAGCAGAAAAGGGATGAGCCAGCGTTGAGTTGAGTTGCCCGACGATTGCAGTACTGTTTGATTGTACTTCCATTGTTTAGTCCTATAAGTTCGATGCGGAAAGTGGCGTTGTGAACTCCATCGAGCGAATTTAGTGAGTTGGCAATGCTTTTCAGACTTGCACCACTGATCGTAATAATGTACACGGAGGGTAAGCCAAAACTTGAACCAAATTGAAGATGAGTGCTAGGCGATCATCATGAAGTTTTCATGAAGTGGTTACTTACTCTTTTTGAAGACTATGATCAGCTCCCTTTCCAAAATTGTCTACAGTCGGTATCCGAACTACCAATGACGATTGATAAATGCATGATATCGATTCGATAATTCACTGCAGAAATTAAATTCACATCAGACTGATTCTGCAAATCGAACTTGGCATAATACATGGCGTNGTACACGGAGGGTAAGCCAAAACTTGAACCAATTTGAAGATGAGTGCTAGGTAATTATCATGAAGTTTTCATGATGGTAGTTTTCATTACTCTTTTGAAGACTATGATCAGCTCCCTTTCCAAAATTGTCTGCAGTCCGTATAAGAACTACCAATGACGATTGATAAATGGATTGATATCGATTTGATTATTCACTGTAGAAATTAAGCTCACATCAGACTGTTTCCGCAAATTGAACTTTTGCATAATACATGGCATAAACCTGGCATGGCGCTTGCCCATTGCCACGCTTACTACTTTTCTAGCCTCTAATAAGGACCCTGGTGTCTGTTAAATTTTCGTAACAGCCAGAAAATCTTTTCTGAGCTGGGGCAACTTTTGGGGTTTCATAAAAAAAAGACTCCGCTTTGATCAGTTTGGCTTCGAGTTTTACATAGATATGGGTTAAATACGTTAACAGTAGAAGACCGCGAAACTACGGCCTGAAAGATGAATCACAAAATTTTTAAAAATTTATGAATTTGGCCATTGAATTAAATTCGTCGCATAACATCAGGACAAATTGAAAAAAAAAGAACCCGCTTTCAACGGACTGAATTGATAGCACTGAACGATAGAATATGAACATTGTCTAAATACATATCACTTTCAGAGGTAATCAATAGCTAACGAGGAAATCGATAAAAGAACGATAACAAGCTAAGGTTTCAACAAAAACGTTGAATGATAATTATTGACAGAGTTCTATTGGTGATAAATTTCCAACGATAACTATTCAACAACCCTGCCGGTGAGAGTTTAGCAACAACAAAGAAAGAGTTACACTAATTCTGGGAACAGTTTACAACCTCACACAAATCAATAGTATTTGGCAGTGAGGCAAATTATTAAATACTACTCAAATATCTTTAACTCCACCTAAAGAAGGCTTCGGTATTTGAGCTTCAACGTCAAGGAAGTGCTTCATCGTGTCGACCTAAAAGATAAATATTCATTCGCGATTTATTTGATCGTAAGTCTTGCCTCCACCGCCACCCCACGAAGTCAAGAAAATGAAAATTCCAGAAATTAGAGAAAGCGGCGTAACCGTTTCGTTAGCCTTAGGAAAGAAGCTGGAAGAAAGAGGAGTAGACATGGGGGCGAGAAGGTGTGCATGTGTGAGGGGATGGTTTGGGGGCGGGACTGGAGGAGGAAAAAGATATCTCCGCCCAACGCAGCTTATCCACCATTTGCAAGGGAACCAAAGGAACCGGAAAAGATAGTCATTTTGAAAAATGAAAAGTCCTAGGAATGCAAACCAACTCTTACTAGTGAAGAGATCCCTCTTGAGCTGGGCCGATCGGAAACTTTCCCCTTGAATGTTCACTCTCACTCTGCGGTGGTAAACTTCCCAGATCATCTTCCTACGAGGCTAGTTCAGAGTGAAAAATTTTTCGAGAATTTTGGAAGGGCAACTCGAAATTAACCGAATTATTCAACAATCTCAGGCCACTATTACTTATGTAAGATCTAACTACTATTACTTCCTTTCAGAGCAAAACCACTGAAAGATGAACTCACCTTGTCTTTGAACCGTCCCAGAGTATGTGATACCCGACTTTTATGAATCAAGTACGAAAATATGACGAAAACGACCACAACGGGAACTGTAAAATACATCACAATAAAAAAAAAGAAGTGAAAAAGGTACGCAAAAAAAAGAAAAGAAAGCAACAAAAGAGAAGAGGAAGAAGAACTCACCTAACATCGCCGTAGTGATATACCCAGCTATCTGATAGTCTACAGAAGTGAACTTTACAAAAAATATAATACCGATTTCAACGAGGAAAAGTAATAAGCCAATACATGTAGAGAAGAGCCACGACAAATCTATATAGAACCTGAAAAAAGATATTGAAGTAGAAAATCAGTACATTTCTAAAAAATTAAGTATAGGGTAGAAAAGGTAGAACGCCATGGTACTTGAAAGTTAATGAACTCCCGCAAACAAAGTAATTAAGCCGGACGGTCCATTACTTCTGCTGATACTTTTCACGGGTCATCTTTGATGAAACCCGCTGAGCTGGACGGGGCTCAATAAAAATGTAAACGGGTGGCTAAGGGCTTATGGGCCACCAAAACTACTCTGAGCCGGGTAGAATAAACTAATATGAGTGGTCGGACAGTAGTAACATCGGTTGGAAAAGTTTTGCTCACGACAACAGCGTAGGCTCTTTACAAAGTTTCATTTCTTGGTTGATGGTTCCACTTAGTAAGGAAGCAGAACTCTCAAGCCTTTTTTAGGAATGATCCCTAAGCAGTATCGAAGGCGATCATGGGTAAACATACTTCAGTCGTATATGTGGCGAGTCCTGAGTGCATCCAGTGGCTTCCATATACGGTAGAATACAAGTGGACATCATCAGGGCCAGTAAATGTACTGAGACGAGCAATGTTGTGACAACACCGAGCAATATCAGAAGCCAATGCGGTGTATTTTGATCGTATTGCAGTTCTACCAACGCCACCTGAAAGAGCTTACGATGTTCAATAGTTTTTACTGCGAATCCACCCAATCTAGATTTTTTAGATAACAATCTAGTCTGGAGAATAACTTTTTTTTGCAAGACGGATTGGATTTAGGGTAGAGTTAAAATTAAGTCGCATTAAGGTCATCCCAATACACTGCAGCCACTACTTTAGAGGCATCAGCTTCAACTAATCATTTACCCCCTAAATGTTGTGCCCCCTTTAAAATACTTAGGAAGAAACGATAGAGTTATAGAGGACAGAAAGGAAGGCAAGGAAGAGAAAATATGATGGCAAGGTGGCACAAGGCTCTTCACCCTGCAAGATGTAAAGCGATTTTTTAAAATATAGGAAAGCTTATGAGTTAAATACCTAGCCTTTGAAGTACAAAAGAATGCAATGATAGCAGTTATCACGAAATGTTCAATATCATTCGATATGCTGGCCCCCTCAGTCTCTATTGAGTTAATATCTCAATAAATTGAGAATGAATAGAGTAGACATAAAGTAAAAGGTATTCACCATCGAATCAATATTCATAATATCTTAATTGCACACAAAAACTATATAGTAACAGGGTAACAGAAGCAATGTAAACATATATTCAACACACCATTGCAAAACCAGCTAACAAGGCCGATGTCCTGCTGCTCGCTTTGAGTTGGGCTTTACTCAAGTCGTAGTTGTACTTCTCCGACATATCCAGTTCTCCTCGATGCCTGAACTTGTGCTGTCAGTGGAAAGTGCGAAGAGACCAAATAAAATATGAAAAAAATCAAAAATATTCCGTAAGTGGTACGCTCAGTACACCTTGTGGAACGATGCCAACCGATTGATTCAGCATCTGTTATTCAATTGGATTTTTCAGTAGCAAAAAACTGTTGGCATTTCCCAATGAAGCCTATACAACCACTTCATAACGATTCTAGCTAAGTTTTAAATAACTATAATGTATAAATACTAATACTAAACAGTAATATGTATTCATTCGAGATTTACTCAGAGCCAGAATAACTAACCGAAAGTCATAATCTGCTCCGGCTGCGTTAGCTCCTCCTAAAGGTATAGGACTTGGTGGTCTAAGAGATGCGTTGGACGGACATTTGGGAACCTCGAGCGTGAACTGTGGCAGGGGCCACAGAATTGACGCCGAGCTGTTACCATTCCGTGTTGTTATGGATTGGATATCGTCGACGGAAATCGAACACCGAGGAACCGACTTCTTCAGAAGGGCAGTTCGAGATGGATCAATTGTGAGAGGCATCTGAGATGAAGTCAGAAAGACGCGAAAGGGAACATCGATCGAGTACCGGAGCAAAAAATCAGTGGTAGCTGACGAAAATGTGAACTGTAGAGGATTTTCGAAGGAATAAAAGTGGATATTAGTAGTAGTACTACTGAGAGGGGCCTTTGTTTCATAGTTTCATAGAAGTTCGAAAGTAAATCTCAACTCAAGTTCTGAAAAATCCGCACAGGGAAGTATATTACAGTATGTCAGAATGTAAAGTCAAATTTTCACATAAAATCACTAGACAAATGAAAAACAGATGGAAATTGAGCTAGTTTTGTGAAAACTACAGTTCTGCCCTTCTGAGAGATCCAGCTAACCAACTCTCTTAAGGAAGTCGAGAAGTTCTTACAACATGAGAGCTAAGAGAACATGCCTGCGAGTAGAGGATACAGAAAACTCGTCTAAAATCTAAGCTTGAGAGAGGAACTGTAAAACCATTCAGCGAATATTTGAAGATCAGATCAAGCGGAGAACGATAAGGCGACTGTTGATTGTGACCTAATGCAATTTGGAAACTGGTAAACCGCAACAAGTAGGATAGTCTTTCAACCCAAAAGAATAATTTCACACGTTTGCTAGGCCTGAATCGTTGGGCTCAGCATGGAATCTTCCAGGCTGGGGCGAACAGATCTTTGGAATTTTTGACTTCAAGCGACGCTTGCCAAAAAGTCATAGGCATAGTGCCGATCGAAGTCCAAAACTTGTTTTTATTAGTACATCTTTTAGCAAGCAAGAACAATAGTTGTAATGCAATCGGAACTTCAACATGCCCTCCCCCACTCATATCAGTTCGCGGCATCGCTGAAATCAATTCGTGAGAAACGAATGTGAACTTATCGAGCGTTGTAACTGTCTGCGAACTTTCGAAAGATTTGAATTAACCGTGTTTTTTTAATTAAATTGCTACATGAAATTAAGAGAGAATCGAAGGGAGCTTGCTAAGAAGTAGCACAGGACAGCACAGAAAATTATAGATGGAGTACAGTCGAGGTTTCGAAATTTACAGTTCCATAAGTATTCATTAAGTATTCATGAACTGAGCCAATTGTTGTATTGTTAATTTGCTGAGAATTGCAGAGAATGTAGAAAGAGAGCTTTACCTAAAAGGGTAACTTCTCCGGTTGCCATCTCCCGGCTAGATGTAGATCGTATTCGCTTAGGCATTAATAAAAAGGCTTGAACCACTCAAACTAGAGTGAGCAGGCAGAATCACAGAAACGCTGATGGCATAGGGTTTTAAAATTGAAATTGATACCAAAAAAGTTGAGAGAGACCAGCGATAATCCTTTTGAAACTACGCTTACTTTTAGAAACCCTGCAAAAATCAAGAAGTCCGGTCACTTTCGTGTGTTCATCCAGTAAAAGATGAAGAATATCGTTCATTTCGCTATGTGTTTACTTTTCCGTCTCCTGAGGTCGAAGAACCTTTCACGCAACTGATTACACATGACACCCCCTTCCTTCTACGGAATCCGCGACACAATCCCATCCCCATTCTGTTCTAATCACCGCTAGACTATGGAGATCCCAGCAACTTTACAGTCTCTACCAGTATTGTTAGAGGGGTTCGTCAATGGAAGGTTTTCCTGTGACATTGATCCCGATCACGTCAAAAACACTCCATGACCTTGTTCTTGATCAAGAAGAAGAATGATTGCAATCACCTCAGACAGTTACTTGTACAACCTCAGAATGATTACCTATTCTGAGCTCATGGGAAATTCCGGTCTCTCATAATATTTAGATACGCCCACAAAATAGAGGCCAGGAATTTCCAAAGAATAACACTTTCGAGAACAGTTCCCTACGATCAGTCGGATCGATATGATAGGCTATGCGTCACTGTTCAATCATAACTGAATGATGAAGGCTCGTACAATGAATTCTGGTGAAGCAACACAAAGGCGACATCAGCATTTTTTCGCATCGATTCATTTGAAATCAATTTTTTTACTAATTTGCTTTTACTTAAAATTGGAACTGGAACAAAACCTTATGTTTTAGGGCATCAATCAACCAGAACCCTCATTTGACCAGTACTTTGCCAGATGAAGACTTCGTTTCCATACTATTCTTGGGCATGGTACCATTATTTAAAGCAAAGAACTCAATAGAAACAGTCAGTTATTCGTTTTCAAGCCTGATTTTACAATAACTACTGATTGTGACCTTTTCAAAGCAAGCATACTATCTAAGAAACCTGTACTGGTATATTCGTTAGCAGTTAGGAGTATTTGGAAATTTACATTCATGGTCTGATCAAGAGTCTAAAAAACTAAAAAGCCGGATGTAGAACAGGAGCGGAAAAGGGGGCCTGTGGGGCAACTATGAGCCACTGAAGTATCACTAACAACTGAAAAGCGATAAAATTCCGGTGATGACAACGAAAAATGATGACGTGTCCGCTGAGGAGAAAGCCATTTGCTGAACAACGCTCTCAAAGGCCTAACTCCATCAGAAACACTGATTGTAAACAAACACTGAAGGGAAACTGCTGTCTGTGAGCCGGAAACTCCCGGGGATATCCTATTGATAGTAAATAAAGCAGTAACAGTTATTGATTACTGCTCATCATAACGAATTCAGAGAGAAGAAAACATTCACAGCCTTAATCTTCACCGATCAATAGCCATCGGAAAGCATTATCATGACATGATAAGAAAACAAGGATCTGTTTACGGTGCTGGAAAAATCATAGGAGTGGGTGCTGCTAAAAAAGACACGGACCTGAACTGCGTCTTCCCCTAAACCAAAATTTTTTTGTTTTTCATACTGTTTTAGTATTGTCAACTTCTAATTTTCAACTTATCATTAAGTTTAGATTGAAGTTAAAATGACTGGCAGTCATTGGAGTGATAGATCTCTTGTGTAGCTTCAAATAACTCAATTTTTATTGGGCTTTTTCTCTTTATGAACAACCTTCCCCTAAGTGAGCCAAACGCCTTACTTGTTTTGCCCAAACTTTTAATGGCATATTTCTCTCGTTAATCACAAAACAGATCACGCACATAATCATAATAGACTATTCCGTTGAAATCTAGGCGACTAGCATGTAGCTGAGTTTCGGTTGAAAGCAAATTTCAGAGTAAATGCTTGTCAAGAGAATACCGTCCACATTATGACTACGGACCTACCCGTGCCTTGATTTCAAATATATTCTCTCAAATGTTGCTGTCGTTGCAGAACAATTTTCATGAGGAAGCCACGAACCCCACGTGTAACAACCTCCGACCGTGAACACAACATCTTCAAGCCAGTATCTGCTACACTGCTGCCTAAGCAACTCCTACCCCGTGACGTATGGTTCCAATGACACCCTTGAAATGTCCTCCTCGCAAATAGTTCGTCACTCATTTGGAAAATTTCCAGGTAGTAGGCAGGAATTCAGCACTCCACGATACACTCGCTGAATATAAATTCTTATTCGACATTATCCAACTTCGAAATATCCCTTCCGACTATCTACATATTTTCGCAAGCTCTGTATCGGAGTCCAAACAAACTCATCTCCTACATCAAGCCGCAACAACCCCACGGAACTTGATCGTCCATTGCCCATTCATCATACTCGCTGTGCCTCAGATAATCCTCAACACCACTCACTAGATTCACCAACCGGACGGTGAACAAAGGGGAAGCGCTCGATTAAATTGAGAAAAAAAAA
>UZAF01020520.1:5938-17639 GCA_900617895.1 Haemonchus placei | reverse complement strand
AATCACCGTATCTGTTCCTTTGAATAAGCAAGGACTACATTACCTGCGTTCTCCGCGCTCATTGGCGTTTCTCACGCAAGCGTTCGATGTTTTTCTGATGCACATCAAAATCGGAAACATCAAAGAGTTCCGAGTGCAAAAAACACACGATTAATGCAACAGCGGGTCGGACGTCGCTGCGTCATTGCCCATTGGAAAAACAGTCGTGATGGAAACCTGCGAGACCACCCAAAGCGATAACGAAACCAGTGCGTATAACTCAGCGAATTATGTTGGACCGTAAAGGAGAACTGTAGTATTGAGCATGTTGGGCATACTGGTCTGTTATGATCCTCGAAATGTCATAACCTTTCCAAAAAAAAAAAAAGGAAATGCCTCCTTTCACATTGAGATGTTCTGTGACGGTCTTATAGCAGTACCGCGTGGAGAACTTTCACTGGCGATTTCGCAGAAATTAAGTTGCTTCTCTTCCAGTGGTGTTGGAAGCACTCACCAATACTGTAGCTTTCTTTTCCCAGAATGTAGATTCTAAAGGAGAAAAATACAGCTCCCTAAGCGAGAGTTGATGAAGAAATCGAGTTCACCAATTGAAGGTTGTTAGTAATGAAATATCCGCTGCCGCTGCCTGTCTCGCGAAACTCTTCTCGATCAGCCGTCCGGCTCTCCAAAACCAGTCAAACACTTTAGGATAAGAGCATGAAAACATCTGTGTATACCGGCCGACTATAGAGAAGTGGTGGTCGCATGTGACGGCTACAGATTTATACGCCATTATATTCCTGACAGAAATCCGATGGATGGCGCATACCAGCAAGGGATCGGTTATATCGAATATGATGGAGTCTTCTGAAGTATTACAACACAGATACATCGGGCATGAAATCATCGATTTCACATTGCATTTTGTCCCTTTAGAACTTGTTCTTAAATTTTTTTTGCCCACTAAACTTACGTTTCGCCTTCACCGAGATAGTTACAAGGGATATGGTCACAATCTAGGGATATCAGGGGCAAAGAAGGGTAAGGCGCTACCTAGTAATCAACATTATTCTCATTTCTCATAAAAAAAATCCGTACACTATAACCTTACTGAATGAACATTGTCCATGCACGCAATAGCTTCAACGTGACAAGCACAATTGGCCTGTCATCCTTCCACGAACAGAAGATTTGTTGGGCCATTTCGCCGCCAAAAACACATTTTCGTTCCTCGCAACTGTGAATGAGGTAAGTCACGATGACGTTTACAGCAAAGACGCCTGATTCAAAACTTTTCCACTGCGTCCATAATTGGTAGCTGATAAGTGCACAGAAGGTGGCAAAAAAAGGTTATTCAGACTTGAAAAAAATCTTTAACACTATGTTCGAGATATCATCACTTGAAGTATCAGTTTTCTTGCCAAACTAAACATCACTCCAAGACGATTTCGACTCGCTGTCAGTTCCGTCGATGGTGCGGGCGGAGGTGGTGTAGTGGCAAGCGGCGCACTATCTCACACATATGATGATGAGTTTGAATCCCGGTCTATATCCGCCTAGGCCTAACAAGCCTTCCATCCCTTCGGGGTCGGTCGATTTGTAACAGACTCGTCTAATAGGATAGAAGCACTGACTTGAAGATCGGCTGGCCACTGCAAGCCTCTGCATCGGCCAAATACGCATTCAGAACGCCACTACGATTCTGAATGAAAGTCGAATGCAGGGCGCATCCCTTAGCGGGACTGATCAAGGTCAAAAGACTTTATCCTTAACCCTTACTCCAGGTCAGGTGTCCATTTGTTAGAATTGCTTGTACCATTGTCATCTTAGCTATCCCTCTTATAATATCGACAGTAGCCTAGTGTGCCTGCTGGCCGGTATGTCGGCATGATGGTCTGCTGGTATTTCGACTGCCTGTGTGTCTGCTCGTTCAGAAAACTTCATGATTAAGATAAAAGTAGTGATATAGGGAACCCGAACTGATATTGTAACACTCTAAAGGAAACTCAAAGGAAGCCGCTGTAATCATAGCGATAGCGCTTATACAGCATATGTCATATCAGACGTATACCTCACCCCGGTTTTTCCGATTGATCGATGAATCGATAGCAATCGATAACTGCTTGTGGTTGCTCAATCATGTCACATTAATCTCTACTAAGTATCATTACAAGTGATCACCAAGCTATCACTTGCACACAGCAAATATATTGGTAAGGATGACATGTAATAGATTGGGAAACTAGACCTGGGTGATTTATGGGTGCTGACAGGACATGATTCAACGATTCTACTAATAACTAACGATCTTCTACCGCTCATACGGTACCGTGAGCTGAGAGTTGAAACCGTGTTTGACAGCGAATATTCCGCGTCTGAGCTGAAACATTGAATAGGTATAACCGCCAGGGTCACAATGAATTAAACAACTCTAGAAAAAAAACCCAAGAAATCAGCAAAAGAGAAATACAGGGTGACCCACATGAAATGTGACGCAGAAAACTAGCATCAAAATTATACAGATCAAACCAAATAGGAAATTATTACTCCTACACAATCATCACAAAATTGTAAACAACGTATCACATCTCGCATGCAGAATGACCATCTTTCGCTTTAATGCAAACATCCAACCTCATTCGGATGTTTTCAAGAATGCGCGCAATCACTTTCATCCCATGCTTCTATAATAGAACTTTCTTTCAGGGGTTCCTAAGACCAGTGTTTCATAGCGCAGGCTTTTTGCTCCAAGATCGCCCATACAGCAAAATCCAAAGGATTGAGATCGGGGAATTTGAAGGTCAAAACTGCTGCGCCCCGAATACCCGGAAGCGTGGTTTCACAACATTGTAGCATCTTCTTTGCGCTGTGGGCTGGTGCCCAATCCTGTGGAAGGTTCAGTTGACGTTCATAGCGTTCCTTTCCGCCCAAGCGATCACCGCTTCCTCCAACCCAGAAGCCCATAAGTTGATTCTTTTTTTATCCCCCGTCACACTTCATGTGGGTCACCCTGTACAAGAGTATGGTAAAAAAACACGATAGTTTGGAAGACAATGCTCAAATATCACAATTCCGCATCAAAAGGAAACCTGACCGGTATGGTTGTATACCGCATACCATAAATCATACCACGGCATATGACAGCAAAGTGCAAATAGATTTGTTCAAAATATTTCTCAAATGATTTGTTGCGGACCCGAATTTTCCAATCTTTGTCTAAGCACTAATAGATAAAGTGCACAAAATCTCCAACCATGCCATTTCTCTTGGCGAATTGTCATAAGGACGACAATTCTTAGAAGCATTCCTCGGAAGGAAACCGATTACTTTATGGTGTCTAACCCAGCGCCATTCCAGTAGTGATCAGTTTTCAGCAATAGGTGAACGAACGAATGAATGACAAGGGAGCCTCTACAGCGTTCGGATCAAGAGCGGTCACACTGTTCTGAGAAAGTCCCTATTCAAGAATTCCAACAACAACATTTCATAGCCATTTTATCGCATTCATGGTGAGCCTTGCTTTAACTATTCAGGTGTCTAGCAAAGACAAAATCTCCTAACAAGTGCACGATTTTGGAATAGAATGAAGAATTCGTGGTCAAGAGCCTGTATGGGTGAACCGAGGTCACAATTCCTACGAAAACGGTGACTTCATGTAAAGTCGCTCCTTTTCGCAAATTTGCTCAGGAGAATAAGCATTGGCTTGCAGAATGGCTGGTATGCTAGCCGCTGTCAGCAAAGATACGCATTATAACTCCACCTTGATTCGATTTTCGATTGGGGTAGAACAAGTGGTCACATCTTATAGCGGACTGATTGATATCAGAACTCCTTAAATGTTATCTTAATGTTCTGATGAGTTGTGAAGGTTGCTCTTGCGAAACTTATGAATCATAGTCATTGCAGAACACGCTTTGAGTTACAGGCACCATCGTTAGCCATACAATATTGCACTCGGAAACATATTTCCAGAAATTCTTCAACACTGCAGTAATATTGTTCACGATAAGGCCAGTCATAATTCGACACAAAGCGTACGAAATTTACCGGCTAATCGCTGCAGTCCACCTTATGGCAAATGACCATACGTCGTGTGAAAAAATTCGCCATAAACGCAACGTCGGGCCATTAGGAGGGTAAAAACAGACCACCCGTTCGTTTGATAGCCGTCCAAAAAACAGCACAGCCTTTTGCTGCAGCGAACAATGTCCGAAGAGAACGCAGACAACGCGCGCCCATTTTATAGCTTCGGACACATTTTCGTTGATTCGTTCAAAAGCAGGGATCGGCCAGAAAATCATTACAACAAGGTCTTTGCAGAGTTGCAATCAAAACCAAACGTAGTGCGAAAAACGACGTACTATTCGGAATTCTTCTGCCTCCTTCGCCGGCTCTATTGTGTTCTGCTCGATTAATGAAGGCAACTGCGCAGGAAGATCTACATCGATCAACTCTGGCATATCGTCGATACTCTCCATAGGCAAATCGTCCGCCATTTTGCTGTAAAGGAGAGCTGAACTCCGTGGTGTGAATATAATATCAGTCGTTACTAGCATAAATCAGAGAAGTTCGAAGATAGGTAACTTGCTAAACAGGTGCACTTCAGAATGAAGAAGAAAAATTCAGTAAGGTTTATTCATGAGAAAGACCAACAACAACGTAAACAACATCATGATCAACATCCACGCATAACAACAAAAACGTATAACTGTGCTAGAAAAAGATGATCAATTTAAACGCATCTGGTTCCACGTAAAACTCAACAGAGACACGTCTTGTCTTGCTTTATTTAGTCGTTCCATATGCCTGAAGCGGAAAATAAGATTAAGATGTTTAAGAGCTGATTGGGAGCCGTTGATAATTACGGCAGGTTTTTGTACACCAGATTCTAATTAGGCAGAAAACAGAATACAATATAAAAGGAAGATAAGAAAGTTAATGTGGATGCAATGCATCTTCCCTTACCTTCTGGTATAAGGAATCAATGATTCAATTGTAGATCTGATATTAGGTAATTCCAGCAATTCTTCAGGTGGCATTATCCTCAACAAGTGGTTCAGCACGTTCTGGCTAGCCTGTAAACGCAATCTTAGGAACTTGATATTTGATGACCAGACAATCATAGACCACCGCGGACTAAGGCAATTTTCCTCTCCAGAAAAAAAGGTGACAGATGACAAATTTTCGAAAGATTGCCGCTGGATGGACACGCTTGTGGTATCAAGGGCAAGTGACATAATTATTTCAAACCAGGCGGCTACGCACGCTCTCGCGCGCGCTAGGGGCTCTAGCCATGAGAGACGGAGCCGCATGAGCTGATTTTCATTATAGACCTTTATCGGATCTATGAGTTTCCGCTCAAACCTCGCCTCCTGCGGGAGGAATCTGGTCCTGCCACCCACCATAAGTATTCCCATCCTGTCGCCTGTACTCCTACCAAGTTTGAACTTTTTAGGTCCATGGGGACAGGAGTTACGAATTTTCGCACAAACCCCGCCCCTTGTGGGCGGAGTGTGGTTCTGCCACCCACCATAAGTTTCCCCGTCGCGGTGTCTGTACTTCTACCAAGTTTGTACTTTCTAGGTCCACTGAGACAGAATTATAAATTTTCACCCAGACCCGCCCCTTGTGGGCGGAGTTCGGTTTTGCCACCCACCATAAGCTTCCCCATCACGGTGTCTGTACACCTACCAAGTTTGAACTTTCTAGGTCCATGGGGACATGAGTTATGAACTTTCGCCCAAACCCCGCCCCTTGTGGGCGGAGTCTGGTTCTGCCGCCCACCATAAGTTTTGCCTCCATGACGCCTGTACTCCTACCAAATTTGAACTCTATAGGTCTATGGGAATTGGAATTATGGATTTTCGTAATAAATGTAAGAAGGGATGTGAGCTTCGAGGCACGCTCCGCTCATTGTGGGCGGGCCACCGCTGACGTCATTTATGGTGGAGATACCTTCGACAATACCTCTCCTATATCAACTTTGTCCTGCTCTGTTGGCTTTCTCCGAACCGAGTTATAAATGTTTTCATAAAGCATTGCATTTCTGGAGAACGCCCCGCCCATGGGGGTGGGTCTCCCCACTTCGATCTAACTTAACAATGCACACCTCTAGCCACCTTTAAACTCCAGTTTTGAAGCCGTCTTGTTACTGAATTTGAAATCATGGTCCTCAGTAGGGCTCATTTCGAGGCACGCCACGCCCACTGTGGGCGGGGCTCCGCCAAGCTGATGTGTGTTTTATACTTCTCGAGACCTGGCCCACCCATCCCACACTTGACCCGGTCTCTCCAGGCAGATCTAAAGGAGCTAAGGAATTTCGTGACAGACATACAGACAGACAGACGGACAGACAGACAGACTAAGCGCTTTATAGTAAGTAGGATGTTGTAGGCTTTGCCAACTTTACTTCCTCTCACTCCCTCTCAGCTAAGTTGCAATGATCCTACACCAACCTGTCTCCCCTCGATGAAAGCCTTAGAAGTCGTTACCCTCTAATTTTTGAAAAATTTATTGCCGCAAAACACTTGAGTGGTGTAAGATTCCTCATAGACCTTCGTAATTACCTCATTGCCAACCTAAAACTTCGAAGCAAATGGAAGAATTTCAGGATTACCTCCTCTAGGCCACTCCATACACTTCAAAGATTCAAGCGCATTTCAACGAGTTTGACTTTGAAATGCTGAAAAAATCTGCAAGTAATGTCCAAACTGATCACCGCCTACCAGGGATGTTCGACTGTTGGTGTTCCATTGTGTTACAAAGTCTAACAAGGTCTGAATTTTCTGCTTATCCAATCTCGTTAAAGCGGGCATCAACTCATCACGATCAATTAGTTGGTCGATAACCTGAAAAATCATAAAATAGAAGAGCATAACAAACCAACAGCTAGGAGACAAACGGATGCTCCGATTCACGACCAACCTTTAATGCGCAGAAAGGTCGAGCCAAACCAAGAGCAAATTCCAAGGCTTCTTGAAGACGATTCTGATCCAGCAGATTACTCAGGGTCTGCAAAATATCACTCATGATCGATGTGCTGAGATGAGCTTTACATTTTCAATCAGCTGAACAATTATAAAAAAGTGAGGTAGGTTCTAAAATGCAATTCAAAAGATTCCAATGGTGTACACAAATGGAAAGGTGTTGCTTATTGCACCTGTTCTTCCTCAAGCTGCTTCCTGACTTTAGCTTCCTGTTCCAATCGTCGCTCATCGGAGACGTCTTTCCACATAACAATTCGTCCATCCGTACCAGCAGTTACATATTCGCTTTCATCACTGTTCACCAACAGCGTCCAAATCTGGAGATAAACTCACTATAGCAGGAATGATCTAAGGGAATAAACTCGATGTCGATGGCCAGAAAAACATAGACTGTTGCAGAGCTAGACAATATTATGCTAACGGAAAAAGCAAGCGGAAGTGATGCTATGAACTCGCAAACGGTCGTTGTTCGTAAAGTTTGTGAACTTTACGGACAACGGCCTGAGTAAAGGAAAATCAGTACTAATTAAGAAGTTTTTATTCTACAAAAAGCAAGGAGTGAAAAGCAATGTTTCCAAACAATTTCATTTCAACGATTTCAAAGAGTAGCCTGGTTGAAGAAGCTACAAATAGTACTGGTCTTACCCCGAATGTTACACGCCTTTGCTGCCTTTTTCGAATTTCGGTTGGTCTCGCTTACGTTTTATGACCGCATTCACCTTACGCTACGTTTACTTTCGCACTTAACCTTAATTTTACCATAATCTTCTCAATCTGAGAGGACTAGTCTTGTGAACTCCCAACCTATCTGATATAACAATCGCTCGTTGTGTTCCCCCTGAATGGCAATACTTGACCACAACGTGGAGAAATGTGATCTGATTTGGGTGCTCATTCGTTTTATGAAAGGAAGACCCCTTCACTGACCTCCGAGAAAGAACCAAATGGAAATTAGTATCCAGCAGTCTGACGCAAATAAAGATTTAAAACGAAAACATTTGGACAAGTACCGGCGACGTGACCTATCTACCTGTCGAACCACTTAGCTAGAGAGTTAAACCACGCCATTAATGTCGCACATGAAAAAACATTACTTATTAATCTGGTCCTCCTATAGGCTGTCCACTTCCATCATAGTTTATGCAATGAAACGGTTTTCAAAGACTTATATAAAGTATCGATCGTTTACTTGTCGTGTTCCTGTGGAAGTTTTTCCGTTTTATAATAGAAATACGACCTGAGAGTACCTTATCACTGTGTGCTTCAATAGAAGTTTCCGCTTCAGAAGTAGCCAGTGTCCAGATTTTGACGATTCCAGCGCTATCCGCAGATACTAGTTGTGTTCCATGGTTAACAAAGAGAACCTGTGAAAGACAGCAATACCCTTCGTTTACCTTCGCTTTCATATCGAATTTAGTGAAGAACAAACTCTAAAAACAGCTGAGTTGTGTCCATTCAAGGTTTGCAAGCAAGTTTTGTCCTCAAGAGACCAAATTTTGATAGTCATGTCGCCGCTGGATGAAGCAGCCTTCTGCAGTTACAACAATATGAATCTAGACCAACGGAAATCAATGAAAATAAAGCATTTTACGACTTAGGAAGAGGAAAATTACCAGTGAACTAGGTGAAAATCTCGCATCTCCAACACCTCTTCGATGACCCGATAATGTACCCGCAATGCCAAGCCTCATTTTAGCAGAGTCAACGTGCCACAACTTCACCAATTTATCCATTCTGAAAATTACGTGCAACGAAAAAAAAAAGAGAAAGTATGCTTGGACAAGCTTACCCTCCGCTTATGCAGACAGAGTCTGTGAGTGAGATATCAACACAGTTCACATCTTTTCCATGGGCAACCAGAGTAGAGGAACAGCTCAACTTATCCCTAAAAGCGGCAAGATGTAAAAGACATATGTACCTTTTCGCAATAACAATATCCTTCTCACACATTGTCCAAATTCGAGTCCCCTTTGGCGTCCTGATCGAGGTCAATCAGAGACCATAACTTGATCGTCGTATCCGTCGATACCGATATTAAAAAAGGCCGTTTACCAGAGTGGGAAAAGCACAAAGCATTGACAGAATTGGTATGCCCAGTCGCTCGTGCAATCGCTTCCAATCGACAAGCTTTGTCATCTGAGGCAGCTGAACGAGTGCAATGTCAACACATGGTACTGTAGCACCCTGGTAATAATGGCCTTCTGGAAAATCTTGGATCACGTGAATGGTAGATTATGAAAGTCTTAACTTTCATAGAACATCGACAAGTGTCAAAAGTAAGCCCAATGTTTACCAACTCAACTTATCCCTAAAAGCGGCAAGATGTAAACAAAAAATTTTCAAGGGTCTTACAGTGAGTGATGAGTGTCATCATTTGCTGACGACATCAAAATCTATAGGATGATTGAAAGTGAAGACGATATAGGAATGATTCAAAATGCTTTACACGCTATTTCTGAATGGTCTAAACAATGGAGCTTGTCACTAGCTCCTGAAAAGACTGCGTATATGAGAATGGGTTCTTCTAGTCTGCTAAAACCTATCGACTTGACGATCATCTTCTTAAGAGTGTCTCTTCCGTTAAAGATCTTGGTTTTCATTATGATAATAAACTCTGTTTCTCCCAACATTTGGAAATGATATACAAGAAAGCTACGTATCGGACATACCAAATTTTCAAAGGTCTTACAGTGAGTGATGAAGATCTTCTTGTGATGGCTTATAAAACGTACATTAGGCCGATTGCAGAGTGTGGATCAACAGTATTTTGCCCTTATAAGCAGAAGGAAATTCGGTTAATTGAAAAAATTCAAAATAATTTCACCCGTAAAATATTCATTAGATCTGGAGGGCACAAGTATTCAAGGCCACCTCGTGTGTCTGAGAGGAATAAAGGGTACAAATTGCACACGCTTTGTTCTCGGAGAAAATATTTTGATGTGTGTATGGTCTTTAAGCTGCTAACTGGTATTGCTAGGATTGATGCGTCTAAATTCTATGGTATGATCAACTCCAGAACTAGAGGGTGGTCAATAAAGATATCCTATGCCACGCCTAAAACGAATATAAAGCGGCATAGCTTCACTTGTCGTGCAGGGTCTGAATTCACGTCTCTTAAAACTACAGTAGCGATAATGTTTTCTGCCTTCCGACTTTTCAAGCGCCTAAGTAAGTTGGAATTGTTGTGTTTTAGTGAGCCCTAGTCTAATAGGATGTGTTTGTGACTTTAGTTTGATTTTTCAACCTCGTTCTCTTGCGTTTGCCTTATGCACAACGTTATAAATAAATAAATAAATGTTTGCACCGGGAAACACCAATCCCACATGGGAAAATGATTCCACATGAAAGATCAGTAGTTCATTAATTGCGTCAAGGGGATTATCAAATGCGCCTGTTACTTGGTTGTTTCAAAATGAACAATAGAATAAGCACTTGATGTGGAAGTGAAAACCTGATTTCAAAGAGGTAAGAAACCAAGAGTTGCATAAGTTGAGTTTGAACTCACAGACGAATTTCCATACGATGATCGAGTTATCCTTACTGCAAGATGCTAACAGATTACGATTGAAAGGAGCGGCCGTAACATGTAGTACACTTTCACTGTGACCTGAAATAGCAAAAATAAATGCACTGTATGATGTTAAAATCCTTTGAAATAGTAGATACTTGTCAACGACAACTTTTCGTATTTAGCAATAAACCAAACGAATTAAGTGCCTGGCGCGACCTCTAGAAATCTGAGGAAGTTCCGAGGGCTAGTCTTCTTTTTGAATTCAGAAAATGAAGCCTTTTAGAACGAAAGCTTGATAAGATCGAAAGATCTTGCCTACCTTCAACTAACTGGCAGTCCCACGTAGCAGTATCGTATAACCGTATTTCTTTGGTATTGGAAGCGACCGCCAAATGCGACTCATCTTTTCCAACAAAGCAACAAGAATAAACCTGAAGAGATCGTAAAAAACATTAGGGCTGGGCAACAATAAAATGAACACAGTCAGTAGCTCACTTCATCGTGGAATCCAACAATTTGCCGTTTAAGTGATAGCTCATCAAAAGCAACGAGAAAAATATTTTCCTCAGCAGATGTTATTAGTAGCTGATTACGAATAGGGTTATACATCATAGAATCCAGTCGGGCCCTGTAAGCGAATCACATTGAAATTATCAAGAATAAAGAATAAACCATATAATCGAATAAGAATTGTTATATATTTGAAAGGCTTTTAGTCAGAGCATGAAATGTTTGCTGTTGCTTTATAGAGACGAGGAGAGTATCCAAGACTAAAACTAGCCCTGATATTTTCTTCGATCGAAGAAGTCGAGCAGACTTGATTGACCATTCTTTCAATGTTCCCTCTTCACCAACGGTAACCATATTACCATTGTGTACTAGGACGGCAGACTCAATAGCTTCAAATAAAGGAAAAACCTGAAACGACAATAATGACGGCGTACAATCACGTGCAATTATCACATTTAATCACATTTATTCACTGAAAGGCCAATAAAAAATCATTTATGCTCACTTTCAAAACTTCTCTCGTTTCCGATTCTATAATTGAAGCTGTCTGGTCTCTTGATACGTTAATGACACGGCGTGATCCGGGTAATTCCAAAAACCCGGTGATACGACTGCAAATGTTGAAGATGGCCAAGATGAATCCGTTGAACTTACAACAAATTTCATTCCAATCATCTATGGTTAATCTAATCGAAATGCAACAGTTTGCATAGAC
>UZAF01020518.1:0-17652 GCA_900617895.1 Haemonchus placei | reverse complement strand
GTTAGCGTGATAAAAAAAATTCACGAGAGTTTACAAGGTTTCGAACCTTGGGAAGAATGTTCTTCTTGGGATCAATATGAACAGTTATTCCTCCAATAGGCACAGTTTTGTGTAGCATTGGACGAGGATAGTCAAGGTAGGGATTCGAATTTGTGAATACATAAGAAGCATCGGCAAGAATTTCCTGAAACAATACTTTTCCTAATCTCTTGGACTAGCAGGAAATACAGAATAACTTGTTCTAAATGGAAGATATGCATGGGATTACCGATTACAAGTGCGAATGCAAATACGAGTTTGAAAAAAAGTAATTAAATTAATTAAATCAGGAGTTGGGGAGAATGTTATGACAAAGTCCCATTGGGGGGTGTGGACGAGTTGTCCAAATGTGCGCGCTATTGTGTCCACCTGGCTACGGTAAGCTGCCTGGGTGCAACGTCCGCGTTTTAGTGCGAATGTTGCAGGCTCTACGGTCTCTACAATGTCTCGAGAACTCGTACGCCTTTAGGTGTGTATGTCGGTTAAGCCAGTTTTGGAGCTCCTATTGCAATCTTTCTAGATCATTTTTCGACTCTACAGCGTATTTGGACTATCCTTCAAGATCAGGGTTTCATCCTAGAAAGAAGGATCATTAAGCATTTTTATCTTGAACTGTGCTTCTAAATTAACAGGAAAGTTGAAAACTCAAGCTCACGTCGTAGTTCTTGAATTGTGGGCCAAATTTGGATCGGAAGGATTGGACTTCTTTGGCGAAGGTGCTGCCAAAAAAGAACTGTCCTATTACTGCATGGGCAGCATTTGTCAACCGTTCGATGAAGTTCATGCGATCACCTGTGGTCACCACAGTACCTGAAATAATGTAAATAATTTATTATTCGTGATTTTCAGGAAAAATTGTATTCAATGAAAATATTTCTATACGGTACGAAAGCTAGCTGCTCCTATTGAGCCATACGTACCTGGAACATAACTTGGGATAATTGGTTCTCCAATACTTTTCGATACAACGTCCATATGAACACCAGAAAAAGTAGCTATTGATGATGGTATTTTCAAAGCTTCAAATATTCCTGGAATTTGAATGGATCCCTTGATAATGTTGAGGATGTTTGATCACTTATGGTGACGATTACTCGATTGACACCCACCTAAGCCGCACATGTCGAAGGTTTCAGAAATCCCTACGTCAAACTTTTCTTCAGCTAACTGTTTCATCAACCGGTCGTCGTTAATCACAGCTAAATGGTCTAGTTTTAGAATGTAAAAAAAAATCAAAACTTCCATTTTTTGCGTTCATTCATGGAACATGGGACACTTACAATTATTTGGCCAAGAAAAGTTCTAGTTGTTGAATATACATATTTTTCCATCCTCTCTTGGAAAAGAGTATGGGTTCGAAGTGAGCTCATTACAAAACACTTGACTGATCTGCCGCCTGTAAACCTTCCCGATTCGTACTCTCAGGGTGTAGAGGATTAGGGGTTCATGTTCCAATACAAGTACCAATATGAAATACATCTGCTGCACTTTCCCTTCCCCATAACCCTGCTTCCCTCCTTGCTCCTGTAGGTGGAGCCGAAGCTCAGCTAATCAGTCACTTCTTAGGTCTAAGGAATCGACGTCTAGCCAATGCCTGCACACGTTTAACCTGCACACGCATCCACCGATTCTGAAAGCAATATTCCCACGGATATAGGAGCTCTCAGTTTCCGGTGAGACACTCATTTTGTGCACGCTTCGTCCAGAGCGGAGTCTAGTCGTGCCATCTACCATTACTATGTAGCCCTACCAAACGTAAACGCTCTAGGTCAAAGGGATCAAATGCTATGAGTTTCTAGTCAACACACACATACATGCAAATATACATGCACACATATGTAGGATATTTGAGTTGGTCTCCGAAACTCTCACAAGATTTGTATATAAGCCTGATCAGGCTAAGGTTCTGGCCGATTCAACTTAGAGTGTACGTAGAAGTCATTCAAGACCTTTTTTTGTAGTCTACAAAGTTCAGTTTCTTGTCTGCAGCTTACAATTAGAGCGGAAATGCTTTCAGGTCAATTTCACTCACCTTCACATTGAGCAACGAATGAAGCAGTCATATTTTGCATTACCTATAAGTCAGAACCGTTAGAAAGTTTTCGAAATAATCCAAGAATTTCACTACATTTGCAAACAACGTAATAGCAGGTATGTGAATTTAAAGGTAATCTTCTGTTTCCATCCCTACCTTCATGAGCTTGAATACACTTGTTTGCATTGTCCATACTTCGCTGAGCATGACTGATTCGTACTTCATCCACTCTTGAACTCTCGGATCAGGGGGTACTTTGATAATCCTCCTCGTTAACTTCACTCCAGTCATATTCTCCTGTTTTCCGTCCATGACTGGCATCAAGACAGTCTACAATATCTTATTTGCTTCTTCATTCTGCTTTTCCTTAACGGACCCCTGCCACAAATGGGGCTCAGTGCGAGTAATGCGGAAGGCGAGACTACATTCACTCATATATAAAAGGAAGAATGCGAAAGCTCCATCTCCTCACCCCCATCCCTTAGGATCAATTACTGAACAGGGTCCTCCGCCTTTTGAGGTGCATTCCACATTACACTTGAATTACCCGTTCATATCAGCAAAGAAGGCGCAAAAATCGGTGGTTTACAATAAATTTAGGATTTCAAAAGATATATATGACGACGGAAGTGCCATAGATGAGGTACTTCGACAAGATTCCGTGTGTGCAATCGCTACAGAGGAGGCTAGAGTAAGCAAAAAAGCAACGTCGTGCAAGTTTTGGGGGCCATAGGTTCTTGGGCATGGGCTTCCTAATGATAGACCTCGGAAAAGGTCTTAGTCCTGTGCTGTGTTTTAAAGGATGCTGCTAAGGTAAAGCTGCATACATTAACCAAAACAATGTGGAAACACCACTTACCACATCATGTCCTGCTTCCGTAAGGGTGTCTGCTATGACGCCCATAAAGTTTGTATGAGAATAGCCAAATATGGGAGAGTGGACAAGGAATTTGTAGGCCTCGTTGGAGCCAAGGGTGAGCACCAGCAAAATTACCCAGCAGAGCATCATAAAGCTGCAAAGCCCTAAAATGAAGTTAAGCTGGCCGATATCCTCGAAAAATAAGCTTCAAAAACTGTGTAATTTTTGACAGAGGGTGGCTCGTAATAGTCCTAGGGCTTTATTCAATCCCTTTCGAGGGATACGCCAGTGCATATAATTTTCATTCAGGACCTCAGTGGCGCATTGAATGCGTATGTGGCCTATACACTGAAGTGCGATGGTCAGTGGATGTACTTTTATCCTCTCAGATGAGTCTGGCACCGAATAACGGAATAAAAGGCTCGGTTGTCCTTGGCGGACCCGTGACCAAGCGCATGTGATAGTGCGCCACTTGCCACTACGCCACCTCCATCCACTTTTGTTAGAAGTAAAAAAAAAATTCCAAGCAAGCCATTTTCGGATAATTCGGTAAAAATTCAACCTAATTGGAGGAAAGTATGAGAAAGAAGGCATTCAGCGGATGGTCTGAAAATAACATCAAGTTGAGCTTCTCATACTTATAGAAAAAGGGCTTGCTGAAAATGGCTCGACAGCCTTAGGATGCGGGACTGGATGTGGGTTGAGCGCTTGTATGAAAGAGGCTACAATATAAACTATTCTCTTTACCAGTTGAACTTCGACAGAATCAACAATAGGGTGACAAATAGGTCAACAAAAACGGACATTTGTGGTATGTAAATGGTAAGGACGACGAGATTACTACACTATTCTCAGGAAAGTAAGTAACCCGTCCATCCATACATTATGAACATTTCGGAGTCGATAATCGCATGGTATGGTTTGAAGGACGTTGAAGTGATCACATCAAAGTTGCCGAGTTTTCTCGCAGAATTGTTTAGATAGAACAGAATAAGAAAGAGGTTGAGAGGCATACAAAGAATCAGATGTGGATAGGAAGAAGAGCAATTTATTCGGTCTGTAGAGATATGCCCGAAAAAAATTTCGCCCTCGTCCCCTCGACAACTTTCAAGGAGCCAGATATCCCAAGGAGATCCATTATACGATGGAGTCTACGACTATCACAATATAACCGTTAGGGAAATGAACAGTATTTGCTCGATAGTACTCAGGGATAGGATACCGTTGGGTAAAGTTAAACTGTAAGGTTTTAGTGAAGTTTTGTTCCTTAGATTTCCCCATCATATTAAAGACTTGATAGAGAAAAAGTGAACGAATTTATAGTCTGAATGAATTTGGAAAACGTCAATATGCAGCTTTAGAAATCGGACGAAGGGTCATCTTAAGAGGAAGTTCGTAATCAGTCCGCTATCAGTGTTGAGCAACGCTGACGCTTTATGGTATCGATTCCTTGACAACAAACAAATCAATATGTCATCCAATAAATAAATGGATCCCGTAAGCAACTGTGAAATGGGATTCACTGAGCATTCCTGTTGTCCTCCTGACACGCACTTTCATGACCGCTAAATCGTTCACTATATGCTACTTGTAGGCGGAGGTGGTGTAGTAGCAAAAGGCACACTATATCACACGCACGGTCAGGGGCTCGAATCCCCCATCGACGCCTGCCTAAGCCAACAAAGCCTTCCATCCCTCCGGGGTCGGTGAATTGGTACCAGACTCGTCTGGGAGGATAAAAGCACTGACTTGTACATCGGCTGGCCACCGCAAGTCATTGTATAGGCCACATACGCACTCATTACGCCAATACGATTCTGAATGAAAGTCGAGTGCGTAGACGCATCCCTCAGACGGGATTGATTAACGCCAAAAACTTTATCCTTTATCTTTTATGCTACTTGAAAGTATGAACGCATAGGTAATATCAGTCTTGTACTACCAAGCTATACCATTACTATCAGACTACAAGACTTTACTAGTACTACGACTTTGCTTTCGTTTCACTTTGTTTATGTGAAAATTTGATTATGAGTTTGGAAAATTGGCTTTCAACATGGTCATATACCAAACAATTGAAAACTGGAAGCTCTCGAAGGAAATCTATGAAGTATTGCGTCCTCAAGTGTTTTCTGAAACTAGATGGATGGATGGAAATTTGATAAGGCAAACTCAGAAATATAGCGACCCCATCCCTTCGATGAATTACTTTACCATCTGACTTACTAAGGATGAAATAATAACATAGTACCTCTTTGAGAATGAGGAGACGCCGATCGATAGCAGTCTCTCTTTTTCCACTTTTTATTTCTTTTACCTTTTTTTTCTTGACTCAAAGGACCAGGATGATGTGTTTGGAAGTGATTAGTCGCGTTATTGGGTTGCGCTTCGCTTTAAATTTTCACTCAGAATCGTGTGATGTATTGTATGCGTATGTCGCCTAAACAATGAGTTGCAGTGGCCAGCCGATATACAAGTTAGTACGTTTATCCTCCCAGGCGAGTCTAGTCCCAGTTACTAGTACCCACCCAGAGCGACCTCCATCCTCCGCTACAGCTCGAAAGTTCTTGAATTTGCGAGATCTTCATCTTCCTTGAATTTAAGGCTTAAGCACAAAAAAAGCTCAAATTTTCTCGTCCAGGTAACGGAGAAACTTTTACTGTAACAAATACATGAGCAGAACTTTTTAGTGTGGTCTAGTCGAGATGAGAGAGCCTGGAAAAGTGAGCTTAGCCTAGACCATTTGCTGTTTCAGGTCATTCTGGGAGCTGTTTCAAGTCCTTCTGGGAGCCATGCTTGCCCCACCTACCCAACTCGGTAATCTCTGGCAACCGATTCAAATGTTCTCGATTCCAATTCCTGAGTGATTGTGGAGGGTACCAGATGTCCTTTAAATGACTTTTACAGTCTAGTGAACTCGTATCCGGCTAAATGCTGCTCTGATGGCCCCGTCCTAGGCTGAGAGCTAATTGAGTACAATTTCGTCTACTTTAGCTCAACATCTGTAAGTGACATACGTAACAAGATACAATCTCAGCAAGTTCGTCTGACTATTGAAACCTTACCCATCGTGAATGATTTTTAGCCTCTCTCTTCCACATTTGCCAGCTCTTCTTCAAATCCCATATGACACAAGGGTATCTCTGCACTTGAACTTAGGTTTTTGAGTTAAAACGTCAATCATAGCTTCACTCAGTTTTCTCTATCTCAGCTCCTCCGGTTGACTCATCCCGATTGAAAACTTTCAAAAAACGAATTCAGTCGAGGTTCGTGATCCCTACAATGATAATTGGAGTGTAATTGCTGTTATTCTGAAACCTTTGCTCCGATTCTTTCAAAAGTCACGCAGACAAAATTTAAAAAAACAGTTCATAGCTGCCAATTCTGAAAAATAACTCTAATGTAAGGTTATACTGTTGCGACCACCACTTACAAGCCTTGCTGTAAGCCTGAGCTATGTTTGAAGTTTGGTTCTTGAACGGATTCGACAAACATTTCTTTCCACTGGGAATTGCGTCTGGTGTTTCTCTCCTGCTTGCTTTTGCTCCATATTCATATGGTTCAAGACTGACTATTAACTTCCTCGAAGTTTGATACTGTAGCCTTCAGAATGAGCTCCAATGGCACATTAGGGGTTCACGTCGCCCCTGTGCCTAGAGTTTTGGCCCGTGTTGTGGCTTCTGTCTTGGCCTATGATTTGAATGTGACGTTAGTTGAAAAAACAGCACCGTGAGGAGTTCTAAGAGGCGTTCGTGCGGCACTTTTGTTCTGTAGCTTGAACCTTTATTTGGAACCCCTGTTAGACCAACAAATCCTTACATCTCGGCTAGTCCCTTGCTTCGGGATCCAATTCGTTCAAGCTATCTACCGACCATAAGTTAGGATGTTCAAATTTCGATGCTTTCCTTAATAGAGGTACAATGCATGTTTTGAGCTTACACACTCAAAAATCGCAAACTTTGCTGCCATAATTAACTAGTTCTGCTTACCTCAGAATTCTTCTGACTGTGTGAAATACTTGATCGCGAAAAGCTTGATTTCAATTCAACTTAGTACCGAACAAAGTTAATCAAAAAATTTTGAACCAAGTTGGCTCAGACCGATCCAGTCCGGTCTGCTAAACGTATCTGTTCCTAGTAAGCTAGGTCTTTGGTCCTGTGCAATTGACATCCCGGCATCCTGGAATAACAAAGCACTTCTCACCTTCTCCATGGACTTGGAGCGCCGATGTTCCTGTATTTGGCAGATTGAGAAAGAGAAGGTGCAAAATTATGAAGGATTCGAAATTTGTACTTTCCTGGCTTCCTGGATGACAACATACTGTTTTTCTAAAGTGAAGGGAAAGGTCGAAAGGCCCGGTCCACCCTGTGGAAATTGAACCCCAAATCTTAGATTATCAGCACAGAATTTCATCACCGTTTCTTGACTTTCTTTCAACATATCGACTCTAAGCGGAGGCGTGGTGTACCTTCAGAATGGCTAGACAACGTTTCCCTGCTCAGTATCTATGTTCGACTTCATGAAGCTTTGTCACCATTAGTCGTCATTTGATCGTTGTCATTAATAACAGACCATTGATCTTCATTTTGCAGTGTAATTCTAGTCAGTCCATTAATAATGAACGGATGAGCGCGTATTTCCTTCATTCCACTTGATGATTAATGCCATTTTTCATTGTCGTCTATGTCGTGATCCTTGCTCTGACGTGGGTAGGACGTTTCTCTAACAATTACCCATTGCAAGTGACGGATATTGCTCTCGCCCGTCATTCGATCCCATAGATTCATTCATCTGTACCCACCCATTCACCTACGTAGGTCTTATCTGACAGCTGGCTTACGTGCTTCTTCAATTTCTGACGAGTATTGCTGCAAGACTTTTCATTATTTACAACCTTTTTCTCAAGTGGTAGCGTATGAGAGCTCTCCCGAGTCTTCTTCAGCGATCTCATGTGCCAGGTGCTTGACCTCTCTTAAAAAACGCCCCTCGATTCTGTCTTACATCTTGTAGGCAGTTGATGGCCAAAGTTTCTCAGAAAATCCTGCATCGTCAGCGTTAAGAACAAGAGGGCCTTGTGAGAAAAGAGCTTTTTTCCGGAACATAACATAAAGCCATGATGGTTTGGAACCACCGCATTTTGACGACTGGTGATTGCATATTTGCTTTTTTCAATTATCACATGTGTTCCGTCCCGATGATCCTCCCTCTAACATCGGAAAAACAATTCATGACCACATTTCCATCCCTAAAGTGGCAAGTTTGCCTCTATGACTGAAAAAACGTCCATCACGTCCAAAACACAGCGGGTAATATCACTCCCAAATTCCCGAACGTTTGGATGACATTTGGGTAAGTTCATCCAGAAGATGACTACGCTTCCATACGAAGTCATATCCGTGTAATAGAAATAGTCGCGGCAGCCAAGTTTGATTTGTATTATTCTGGACTCGAATGTGTCGCTTTTCGCGCGCGGAAAATTCGCTTCCCATCTGGGAGAGATTTCTTGTGATTCCGATAGTGTTTGTCGTTGATGTTTCCGCAGACATAGCAACTGCCTCCTGAAGGTTCATATAAGGTTCTTGGTTCTTGCAATATTCCACCTGCCCACTTGCTTCGAGCGTGCTTATAAATACCTATTTTCATCCAATTAGTTATCGGCTGTCCCATAAGTCATGTACTCATAAGTGGCCTTCGAATATGAATCTCTCGGAAAAGTCAAAGACCTGTTATTCTGCACGTGAGGCGATCAGATTCCCTCATAGCCTGTGAGATCGCAAAGCCTCCTGAGTGCACGAGTGTTATACGAGCCATTGAATTCTCCCTTCACCCTTGAACAAACACTGTTTATTCTGATGTCCTAAGTGCATCAGACTTTGCTCCTTTTTTCACCTTATTCGGGCCTCAGTAGTAAGCAGTTCTTAGTTAATTGTTTATCTCGTCCAGTATGCTGGGAAAGAAAAAGGGGAAATGAAAAATTGCGAATAATCACTATACTTGGTAGGGCACAGCACGATGAAGGGGAGTAACTTTTTTCCTAACTTGTTTCTTGTTTTGGACTTCAAATGAGCAATAACAATTACCATCCACTATGAAATACTCAATGAGGAGGGCTTCTCAAGTAATTAAAATCAACTCTCCGAACCATTTTCAGCGATAGTTAATCTTGTTGAAGATCGCGCCTCGTATTTGACTTCAGTTAAGATTTGTAGTCGCGTTTTGAATGCATATGTAGCCTACACAATGAATTGTGATGGCTAGCCGATGTACAAATTATTGTTATCGTTTTCCCAGACGAGTCTGGTGCCAATTAGCAGACCCTGTAGAAGGTTCAGCTGGTTTAGGCGATTATCGATTCTGAGTACGATCCCTTCATTTGTCGGATGATGCGTGTCTTTTGGAACTTTAATATAAACTTCTCTGTTCATGACATATGTATCTAAAGCAATCCCTCAAGTAGATATACCATTGAAGTTTGAAAACCAAAGCCCATTCTAGAATTTGTAAAGAGTAACTAATTCAAGGCTCCAATAGCAGCTAATCTGCAAATGGACAACAAGTCCAAAGGACCAAAGAACTGCACCTGCTGTTGTATCACCTGAACCCTATTAAAAGCTTGACTCTATGAAATCCTTGAATCTTGATGTGTCCAACTTAGAGTTCAGTGTGCGAGATCTTGCTTCACTCAGCTTTACTAACTATCAGATAGTATTGAACATAAATGGTAGAAGTCGGTGTAGCGTCGACTGGAACGCACCACCACAAACATATGGTCTGGGGATCGAATCCTGGATGGATATCATTTAAGACCAACCAAGCCTTCCAACCTACCGGGATCAGGTAATTGGTACCGAAACCCGCCAGGGGTATAAAAACAGTGGATTTCACATAGGCCGTTCACTGTGAGTTACTGGATAGGCCACGCTTACATTCATATAGCCACTGAGAGCGAAAGCTAGCTAGTTTCTGCAGGACCAACCTTCTGCAGGAACCCATGAAGGTGAGCAGCTATCCACTGGACTACTGAAGACCGATTTTCTTCGCCTGAGCATGACGGGTAGCTGGAATGTCAAATGGGATTGATATTTGGGTCGATTTTTTCTGACAAATCGTTATTGTTGCCTTTTTGTGGCCGGAAAAGATTGCATCTGATAGAAACTGTTCTCCATATTTTGGCCTAGGGCTCTACAGCCGGTGTTTCATTTTTTGTTTCCAGTGTTCCTTTTTCTAAAGACACCAATTCCACAGAGGAAGATATTTCGATGATGTAGAGTTTGGTTTCTCAGCTCGTGCTTGCTTTTTGGATCGGAGATGGTGTCGTGGCAAGTATCGCGCCCCACACAGTCCGAGATCGAGTCCCGAATCGATACCGGCCATGCAAGACAGCCTTTTATCTTTCAGGGTGTGTTGTCTGGTAAAAGGCTCGTCCGGGAGAAGAGAAAATCTGCTGGCTGCCCGGTTCATTGTAAAGGTCGCACACGCACTCAAACTCAAACTACAACTAAAATTCCGAATGGAGGTTGAATGCGGGGTGCATCCCAATGTTGGGATCGCCATACGCCAAGCTCTAACTTCTCATCCTTTTAGGCTTTCTGCACAGTTGCGTGTCTACCATTGAGTGCTACTGCGCCTACGCGCGGAATGGCCTACGAAGGCTAACAGCGATGGACTATAGAGTTTATGAACTTATGGCCGAGTTCTAGTTTCAACTGGAGTTAAAATGGTTTTAGTAAGCTAAGTTTTGAGAACGCTCGCTCAAAGAACTATTGAGGGGTGTTTGTAAAGATCAGGTCCCATAAAATCTGCCCTGAGTTTTTTAAATTGGTTCTTTTGCTAGCAGATGCTGCTTTCAGTGATCCATTATCCACCAGTACCATCTGTTCTGCATATATTGTGGTTTCACACAATTTAAAAACCACCGTAAACTTTTTTCGCAAGAGAATATCTCGCCCTCATGACGGCAGATCCAGATGGTTTGCATGATCCTAAGCAATAACTTGGTTGCATCAATGCCTACCGCTCGGCCAAGGCTCCAATGGGTGTCGTTCTGTTTTCCTTTGCTTATTTCAATCCCACATAATGCTCCCCAATAAAGGAGAAATGACGTCTCAGATATGAAAAAAAGCCCGCCCGTCAAAGAGACACGCCCACTTGATGGGCAGAACTTTGAGGACATGTGGTAAGCGTTTTCTTCACACTCCCATGGCACAAAAACCTTATTGTATTCCAATATCTAATCATGTGGCCTGAATGAGGGCCTGAATCTCAAAGAGCATGGGGTAGCTAGTGCCAGTCAGTCTTTCCCATCCCTAGCTCTCTCCTAAGAGTGTCTTCAGTAGTTGATCATTCGAATGGAAGGATCCTCGGTCACAGTAGGACAGTGAGGACCCCTGGGCAATTCATTGAATTCCAAATGGCACTGACTTCTTGTGACTGGTTTATTCTGCTTTTGTGATTGAGTTCTTCTGCTGTCTTTATTCATTGCCCACAGGCCGTGATTTTTCATTTTTTATAGATTCAGATGTTCCTTTCGAAGAAAACCTACCATAAAAAGAATAATTAAGTGGGTACTACCTTGTATGATGCATTAGCAGATTAGACTGAAGAATAGCTTCGAACAGGATGAGAGACGTGTAGGCGGCGCAGAAGAGAGAAGTCTTGGTGGATGATCTCATAATAGATCGAGGACTCCACATCCTTACTTCTTTTTTGCTCCTGATTGCCTCTCTTGACCATGGATGACATTCAAGAAGCATTCATCACTTTAGATTCTCGGCTGTTGAAGTATGCCCTACCCTAGTTACTGGGAGATGTTCCCATGTCAGGTACGCCTGCCATTGTTCAACGGGGCTTGGAGCTATTTATGTGATTTTTACAAAAAGTAATCAATGTAGTGAACCATTGTTATGGAAATTTCTTCCGTAATAAGTTGGAGATCGTTTCCCTTAAGAACCGTAGTTTTTGCTTTCCTTCTCCTGAGCTCCCTTTCTGTCTTCCAGTGACCCATATGGGCACCAATGCGAATAACATTGAAGCTCCTGAAAAGATTTTGAATGTTTTTTTCAAGAGCAAAGGTCTGATGTTATCTGTTCGATACTAGTACCTACCCCGGCTCCAAGGCAGGCCTATAATGCGATTGCGTAGAGGGAGAAGTTACTTGCCACTATCCTGAATATAAAACTACCGCCTTCGCTTTTCTGAAAATCGCCGTTCAGATGAGTTCCACTTATTCGAGCAGCTAAATTTAAGCCTATGACGACCTTCAATTCATTTTAGAAACTCATTTCTTCTCTCTACAGACGGTGAAACATTTGATATTACCCTTCGTGACCGAATGACTCAAACTTGTCTGTCTGGAAATTTGCCATGCTTAGAAAGAACCTCATTTTCGATTACGGTACTGAATTGAATAATCACTATTTCTCAGTTTCTACTCATAAAGACAATGCGATGCGAAAAAAGATTCTAACCATTCATCATCATTTGGACAAAGAACGTGCAATTCAAGATAAAATAAATTCGGGAAAAAAACTATTCTTAGAAAGGTGTCCGACTTGGAGAATTGCTTGATTATAGAGGTTTCCTTGACATCTACTTAATGATACTATCAGTAAGAGTAGCGGCTGAATTAGACAAGAAAAACTTCTTTTTCACACCTACCGTTACCGAGAAATTGAGCATGTCAGTGATCAAGTCTTACTGGAGAATTTCTCATAACACCAAGATAAAAAGTTCCCAAAGACATGCTGACTGGATGGAGAAATGGAGAAAATAAGCGAAGTGGGTAAAAATATGTATTATTTCAAGAAATTGTAATTCTTTGGTTCGTACGGCTTTCAAGACCAAGTTTGAGAAAGGTCAGGACGGTAGAAGTATAAAGGATAAGGTCTTCAGGCGTTAGTGAACCCCTTCTGAGGAATGCGCCTTGCTTTTCACTTCCACTCACAATCGTAGTTGTGTATTGAATGCGTATGTAGCCTATACAATGACTTGCGGTGGCCAGCCACTTACAAGTCAACGCTTTTGTCCTCCCATACGAGTCTGGTACCAATTTACCGACCGGGCAAGGATGGAAGGCTTGGTTGGCCTGGTCGGATGCCGATATGGGATTCGAACCCGTGACCATGCGTGTGTGATAGTGCGCCACTTGCCACCACACCACCTCTTTCAATAGGATGACTAGGTGTATTTGAAGTTGAGGATGATAATCCCTTTTTGAGTTGCATAGTCACTTGATGATTGATTTATTCTTAGTTTTGCCTTCTTTCATTAAATTGCTCGTCTAAGATAAACGATTTCGTGGGTTCATTCTGACGGGGAATGTCGGCGTTTGAGCTGAAAGTTTCAAGAATTAATTGACAGAAAAACTGGAATTTTGATGGCCGTATTTAAAATTTCGTTCGATTAACTATATGTGAAGCCAGACCCATTAAGTGTCGAAGAAAAACATAAAATTCCTCGCGAAAGAGGAACAGCCCGAGAGGTAGCAGTCCCGTTAGTATGCATTTCAACGAACCGATCTCATTTATGATTTTCTTGATTGTACTCTATGTTATAGAGACTGTTTTTCTTATTTCGACTCGAAAAATCCGGGGGCGAAGACTAAAATCAAAAATAGGGGTCCTATGGCTGACTCCAGGCATGAACATCGTCTTCCTGTCTACTCCTTGAGGAGCTCGAGAGGACTTTTTTGTATGAGTAGCCCTTGATTTTGTCCCAACCACAATTGGTAGAATGATCGAAATCGGAAAACCTATCACTTTGATCAGCCTGTCTTGAGGAAACATCGAGCTTCCAAGAGACAATGTCAAATAGATAGCAGTTGGGCGGAGACATCTCAAAGAGCGGGTAGTAACTTTGGAAAATGGCTCTTCTAAAGCTCCATTCCACTCAGCTTACAGGCCTAAAATTGGCATAGCTCCTTTAGTTGCAAACCAGTCCCTCTTCCTTTGGAGGTACTTACTTCCTCTCAGTTGATCTTGGGAGTGCCTTGATCCGGAGTTGCCTTGGACTTGGAATAATGTCATGCCGACATTTCAAGTGGACGCTTAGTTAGAAACAACCTTTTGATTTTTTCTGCAGAACACAGTTTACAATGTAATTTTGGGGTCCTATTCAATTCACAGGTAGGAAGAATCGTCAATAACAACCTGGTCTGAGGTCTTCTTCCCTTTTTTGAGGCCCCTTTTTCAGAAAATATTCATCTGTGCTGCACTGTTCCTTTGATTTATTGTGGGCAGAGCCATCGTGCCGACAAACGTATAGGTTTTTCGAGGCATAGCTAGGGTATGACTAGATGGCTTCATTCGATCAAACAAAATTCTATTCCATCTACTTTTATTCGTTATTGATGGTTAGCAATGTTGAGGTCTCAGAGCTTGTTTCGAGATTTTTTGCTGATTCTTTTTAGCTGATCAGACGACTTTCTACTTCCATGACAGTGACTGAGATAATTAATCCATTCACAAATTAATTTTAAAAAACAAAAAAATAGATTCAGTTTGGTGACGACTTACTGACGCAAATCCTAGATATCAAATTTCTAGGAAAAAAGCGATAAAACTGATAGCTCTTGAAGACTGTTCCAATCGAGAACGTTTATCATGATTGATGATCACTTCGCTCTCATTCCGTTATTAATCATCATCCCATATGAGGCCGATCCNACGACTTTCTACTTCCATGACAGTGACTGAGATAATTAATCCATTCAGAAATTAATAAAAAACAAAAAAATCAGATTCAGTTTGGTGACGACTTACTGACGCAAATCCTAGATATCAAATTTCTAGGAAAAAAGCGATAAAACTGATAGCTCTTGAAGACTGTTGCAATCGAGAACGTTTATCATGATTGATGATCACTTCGCTCTCATTCCGTTATTAATCATCATCCCATATGAGGCCGATCCCATATCCAATTACGTTTATGTCTTTTTATAGCGAACGGGATATAAACCCTGTGTATTAAGTTCTTTTCTATTTATATTCTGTTCAAAGCTCTTTGTCACATATGCTTTTTCCCATACCGTAACCAGAACTGATTATCTTTTTCTTTGTTGCATCAAATAACATAGCATAAGACTAGGAAATAGGCAATACTAGGAGTTACTTTACTATGTCTGCTTGCCTTTGTCCATTTCAATGGGCTGAAATCTTCCATCAAGGAAGTGAACGATCTCTTATAATGTCTTCTCAAGATAATTACTATCCTCGGCTAATAAATCTGGAGTATCATCTTTTACTAATTTTACAAATCAAAGTACATAAGTACCGGTGAAATCAGCCAATAACTGGCAGGACTTTGGCAACGACTGTATGCTGCCGCAGTGGAGGCATGGGAAGCATGAGGGGAATGAGCCAAAAAAGTGTATTCCCATTCTCTTGATTCAGTACGGGTGCAATTATGTCTCCTAAAATCAGAGGAGGTAATAGCCTGGAGGGAAAACGAGGTAAGGACGACTGTTGGACTCATTTAGTCGAGTTCGACTGGCATTACCATCGGGAACTTTAAAGGGTATAGCTGCGATGGAATCGCTAAATAGGCATCACCTAGAAGGATATAACTACATACTTCTGAAGTATCTTACTGTCTTTTCATTCTTCACTTTTCCATTTTCTTGGCTTTCTCATTTAGCCTCTGATTGCCATGCATTTTTGATTACTTCAAATCCTGAGCCCTGCTTCCACAGCTCTTACTGCTTTCCTGCTTACCTTCCAGGGCTGTCTTCGGAATTCAGAAAAACCTTACACAGGGGACCGATTCAAGGGAAAGAAGGATTTTTTTACCTTTCAAATAAAAGTGATTAGAGAACAGGAAAATGCTACCACCTACCTAAGCAAGCCTACATATTCAATTATCGTAAAGCAACCAATTTTCTCAATCCATTTTCGAATAATGGAAAAACGCTTGATTTTATTATGTAGGTGCAAATTGCTATAATTGTATGATGTCCGAGGGATTTTTCTTTGTCCGTTCTCCATTTTCTTTACTTTCCGTTGTTATTTTCAAATGTCACAGCTTTCCAAAGTGAGGAATCCGGTCTTTTTTGGAGCCCTTCTTGTCTGACTTCCATTAGTGCCCCTGGTGGTTCAACACCAACTGAGAGCGATTCAATAGCTCCAGTAAAAGGGAGCTTTTGATTGATGAGGCTTTTGCACCTGTTTGAGTTGTGTCGAAGGCCTGAAAGGTAGTGGCAAGCGGCCTACTGTCATACTCTGATGGTCCATGGTCCTTATCGCATGTGGTGTTTCCTAATATTCTCGAACGATGATAAAAATGATGTGAACGACATTTCCTAGACCCAACAAATTATCTTCTATTAAACTTCAGAATCATAAGATATGCAGATGAGGATAATTAACAGTAATAAATATAATGCCTCCGGAAAAGTAGCCTGGTTCATAAATATAAATACTTGGTCTTTCTGTACCTACAGGTTCCGCGACAGAAGAAAATTTACTTCATCTGAGGTTTAAGAAGCGTGAAAGTGAACCTATAATAATTATATAAATGTAAAAAGGTCGTTTGATGGTAAAATCACCAGAACGTCTACTCGTATCCCTCAAAACATTTATACCAGAGCTTGAAGATTGTTTCAGATCTTGCAGCAAGCCATGAATAATGTGCCCAAAAAGTATTTTCAAGTTTTTCCGGATTGGTATTTATGATTGAAATCGAATATATTTTCTTTCGTATTCAATATTTTGGGTGTTCAGAGTCATTTCAAATAGTATATTACACATCCAATCTAGAGGTGAATCTTGGATTGAATCTGAAATTTTGGCTAACCAAAAGTTCCCATCGACTTGGAGTCGACTAGTAGGTACCAGACTCCTTGGAAGGATGAAAGCATATGCACCTCTTCATGGGCTCATTGTATAAGCCGCTCATGCATACAAAACACCGCTACGGTTCTGAGTGGAAGTCGAGTACAGGGCGAATCCTAAGACGGCACTGTAACTTAACGTGTTTACAGCTCTTCACTCTGCAATACCTTTCAGCCTCTGACTGATTCCATTTTTTTTGGTAACTAAAAACTCCTACATATCTCGACTATTCGCAACTGTTAATTCTCTCGCTTTACCCTCGTTTGTGCTCCATCTGAGCTGCATCTGTTTCTTTATGCTTTACAAAACAATCTAAGACGGCACTGTAACTTAACGTGTTTACAGCTCTTCACTCTGCAATACCTTTCAGCCGCTGACTGATTTCATTTTTTTTTTTGGTAACTGAAAACTCCTACATATCTCGACTATTCGCAACTGTTAATTCTCTCGCTTTACCCTCGTTTGTGCTCCATCTGAGCTGCATCTGTTTCTTTATGCCTTACAAAACAATAAGCTCCACAATGGATAATTTGTTGTCATGGCGTTTTATGAAAATTGCTTCCATATGGTTTCCAGCTATTTTAAGCCGGTGATCGTAATAACCTAATGAGACAGATGTTACTTCGTTCCACACCATTCCATCTTACCTCGATTAAACTGCCATCTTAGGCCCATGAGAACAGAAGTATTCCATCTGACAAGTTCCGCCCACTTATATACCACGCCCCCGACAACCAGAGCAAGCAAAAGCGACAGAAATGCGGTATTATAGCAGGTAGGCTCAGCGTGTGGGCGAGGTCTCTGTCGTGCAACCTTGACATGTCCGTGAAAAGGCGGGAGGGGCTTTTGTCAACCGTTAACGACTTTACTCAACCCACACACTCAGCAGACCA